>PVIC010006441.1:0-54268 GCA_004025085.1 Thryonomys swinderianus
TTTTAATTTTTCCCTTATTGCATCATAGAACAGTTCCAGACTAGGATATTATCATGCACTTTCAACATCTCATTTCCTTCTCAACTTTTCTTCCAGCTCACAGTCTATGAAACTTCCCGTTTTGGTATGACCTGTAGTGGGGACCAAATGCCACTGTCTTTGGGCGTCAAGTGAATCAGGCCAATGTTGGGAGAAGATCTCATGGATGATGAGTCACGTCATCCAGTCTTGGTCTTGAATCTGCCCCACCAAGTCCTCTCTTCTGCCTCTTTGCTGTTTCCACCTAAACAGCACTTGTTTGGGTGGAAGCAGACAAACAGCGTTTGTCTACACTTGGACCTTTGCTCTCTTTTCTGGTTAAGCGGTCAGTTAGTTTCTCCTTCAATTACTGCTCATAAAACAGAACTCCTGTCGCTATTCTTGGGAAAGTGATGGGATGCTACCCTGTCACCCTTTCATTTTGTATGCCAAACCTAAAGCATCCTGCTATCCCAAACTCTAGTTCCTTTAGGACAGTGTGGCCAGAGGAGAGACCCTGAGCCTGGGGCAGGGAGCACAGTGCCTGCATAAAAGCACACAGTTTCCTGTTTCTGCTTACCTCGCACCCTTAACTGGACAAGTCATTCCCCTTGAACCACCTCTATAGTGCTTAAGACATCTTCAGTGCGGTTTAACCACATAACGCCAACAAATTCCACCCCGGTGATCTGCTTGCTCAGCTGCCTTTCCCAGGAGTTTCTCTCCTATGGGCAGCCCTGGCTTTATCCTCCTGAGGCTGGAGCCCCGCCCAGGCCGCCCTGAGTGCTGGGGCTATGCCTGCTGCAAATGCAGGAGCAGCTTGACATGGAAGAGGGAGCCGCCGTGAAGCCACTGGTGCGTATGGTACACACTCAGACCGCTACTATGACAACTAAGTGGCCTGTGTTCAGCAGGAAATGCTTGAACTCTAAAGTGCCTACGCATTTACAAGCTTAGTTTTAAAAAACAACCTATAGCACAGTACAGAGCTGAAACAGTGGTAACAGTGGCTTAAAGCCAGGCGCGTCATTTACATTTTCTTTCACTGCATTCAAGTGCCTCCTCAGAGCACTCCAAGAGTGCATAATAATGAGTTCCCTGTCCATGCCACTCGGATGGAGAGGCGGCTCAGGGATGCTGCTCCCACCTGCGCGTTTCTGTGTGCGCCTCAGAGGGCTGGAGCCTGAGGACATGGGAAGAGCGCATTTCCCCAGCCAGGCACAAGGCGCCACACGCTAGCGGGAGTCTTTGTGTGGCTCTGCAAGTGTCAGATGTGAGTCGCTATCAATCAGACCACCCTGTAGGTGCGGGCCGCACCTTCTCTGCGTCACCCTGAAAACAGAAGCTCATCTCCCTCACGGCACGGAGTGCCAAATGGCGCTCAAGAAATAATTCAGATTAAATATGTACATCTGTAAAGGAGACTCATCTGGTACAGTGGCGGGTTTGATCCTTTGATATATCATTATGGGTACCCCCAAAGTTCTGCTATGTGCACACGCTGCATTCTGCACACCCAAGGGAACCCCACTTGTGTGGGTGCCTTGTCCATGCAAGGTCACAAGCTGCTCCAAAAACCTGCACCTGTAGGCGTCTTTCTCTTCACCTTCCCTCAAGGGATCCTTGCACCCCCTGCCTGGACTCTCACAACAGGTTCTAAATGGGTTCCTAACCCCTCCTCCGTGGTGCTCTGGAGACATCTTCCTAACACCCTCTGAGGCACCAGAAAGCCAGGCCCTGAGGACAGCAGGTGGGGCCCGCGTGCACCGCCTCCTCCTTCCCAGGTTCTCAGCCTTGCGAGGCCTCAGCTTTCCCAGAGCCTGTGGCCCACCTACTGATCGGACCACCTATCGCACTTGCCGTGCCAGCTGAGGACCACCCTCTTCCGAGAGGCCTGCACTGTCTCTCTCCAGGGCTGTGGGCTTCTCGTCTTTCTGCCTTGGGCCTGCTGTGTATGACAGAGGCACACAGGAAATACCAGTCGGAGGAAGGGATCAATACTACCCAGCAAAACTGCCAGAGAGAACCAAGTGATCACTGGAGACAGGCTGAAGGAGTGGCGGAAGGACCCGCGCACCCCTGCCCGACAGAGTGAGCGGTCTGAGGACCGGAAGAACCTTCCTGGCATCTCTCACCTCATCAGTTTGTATCTGGAGATGAAGGCTTTGCCACAGTCAGTCTGCAAGCACTTGAATGGCCGCTCCCTGGAGTGGGAATAGTTGTGGACTGTGAATTTGTCCAGGGTGAGGAATGTCTGGCCGCATAGCTGGCAGGGGAACGTGGCCATGGGCTTTGCTTCTCACACCTCTCTCTTCACATGTGCCGACCCAGGGCTGTGCCATTTAAACACAGCTGGAGGGAAGGCACCCGGCTCATCAGCAGCCACTGCGGCCGGCCCTAGAGCAGGGCTGGGGCAGCGTCACCGCCCGGTGCTCTCGGATGTGCCTGTTTTGCTTCCTGCTTCTCCACGGTCTGGTTTCCACGCAGCCTTGAAATGCAGGTGTGAGAAGGGGGTCTGCATCGCTACTGCCGGGTGGGGTCCTGCATTGCCAGGCGCCTGTGGAGACAAGAAGTGCCCTGTGTCAGCCACGGCCCACCTTGCTTCTCCTCCTGCCACTTCAGAAGTGACCATCCACGCAGGCCACGTTCTTCATCAGTGTGGTTCTCCTGGTGCACCTCCAGGGCCCATCCGCTCCTCCCAAGGGGCACCATCAAGCCAGTGGCTGGCACTCCTCAGAGACGAGGACGGCTCTTGCCACAGACTCGGCCTCAGTTACTGTGTGTCATGCGTCACTAGGAGGCTTGGGTGAAAAACACAAAAAGAAAAGCCCACCTGCTTTAACCTGCCAAAAACTAAAACTAGACCTATCTCTTTCACCATGCACAAAACTAAATTCACAATGGATACGAGACTTAAACATTAAAACAGAAACAATAAGCCTGCTGGAAAACAGGTTAGGTAAAACTCTTGGAGACATTGGCTTAGGCAGAGACTTTATGAATAAAACCTCTATAGCACAAGAACTAGCAGAAAGAATCAACAAATGGGATCTCATCCTACTGAAAAGCTTCTGCACAACAAAAGAAGTCACTGGCACTGCTAAAAGATAACCAACAACATGGGAAAAAATCTTTACTAGCTGTTTATTAGACAAAGGGCTATTATCTACAATATATAAAGAACTTAAACAGATCAACCTCCCCAAGTTTAAAGACCCAATTGAAAAATGGGCATCTGAAATGAACAGACACTTCTCAGAGGCAGAAGTCAAAGCAGCCAAAAGCATATGAAGAAATGTTCAACATCACTGGTCATTCGAGAGATGCAAATGAAAACAACACTAAGATTTCATCTCACTCCACAAAGAATGGCCATGATTACAAAATCAACCAACAATAAATGCTGGCATGGCTGTGGGGAGAAAGGAACCCTTCTCCACTGTTGGTGGGATTGCAGACTTGTGCAACCATTGTGGAGATCTGTGTGGAGATTTCTCAGAAAACTAGGACTAGGGGTTCCATTTGACCCTGCTATCCCCCTGCTCGGAATATACCCAAAAGAATTTTAAAAACCACATTGGAAAGACAGACGTACACCCTTGTTCATAGCAGCTCAGTTCATGATAGCTCAGTCTTGGAAACAACCCAAATGCCCATCAACTGGAGAGTGGATAAAGAAGATGTGGGTTTTTTTTTAAAATGGAGTATTATTCTGCCATAAAGAATGATAAGAGCGATTCATTTATGTGCAAATGGAGACACCTGGAGGATACACTAATAAGTGAAATAAATAGATCACAGATAGGCAAATGCCGGATCTTCTCTTTGATATGAGCACCTGTAGATGCAAATGAGCTCTAGAAAGTATGACAGTTTTTGTAGAATAGGAAATTTCCATAGGAAATTTGGTGTGGGAATGTAATGAGGGGAAGGAATAAATATGATTCAGAAAGAAAATAAAAGAGCATGTATATAGGGGGTGGAGAGGTATGGGTGAGTAGGGATATGGGTGAAAATGAGAATTAACTTGTGTCATATACTGGTACAGATTCCCCAATGTTATATGCAATTGTGAGATGTATATAAATTGTACCAATAAAAAATTCAATTTAAAAAAAAAGAAAAGCCCACCTGAGTGTACCGTAGTGTTTTACTGGTCATAAACAATCCTCCCCATTCAAACCATGGCTTTTCTTCTTCATGCACTATTAGCATAAGTTGTTTGTGACACCTGTTTAAACTTCCAGAGGATGAGAAGAAATAATTTGTATATGTCAGAGGCAATTTGTTTGTAAGATCACCATGCACAGGACTGGTATACACAGGAGTGGAGTGCAGGTGGGTGGCTGGGTACTAATGTGGTGAGGGAAGAGAATGTTTCTGTGGAAACAAGCCTGCTAGTGGCCCTGAAGGTGCAGGCCACACTCCCAGCTGTACGACCATCCTCTAGGAAGCTATTCTGTCCATCTCTGACTCTTCTGTTGCGAAGACATTTCCTCAGCCTTCAGCTGCCCAGGGTAGAGAAGTTCTAGGAGCTGGCCTTGCTGCTTCCTCAGAACCACCAGTGCCAAGCTATTCTTTCTCTCTATCGATGGACCCTCATCTGAGGAATTTTAGGATTCTTAGGCATCATCGTGAGTAACAGCCCATAATCCAGTCAGTCCCGGGCTGCCGGAACTTTGTACTTTGAGCGAGTCACTCTCAGACAGGTGCAGGTTAACTTTTCAAGCACCAGTACATAAAGATATTTGTGTACAGGTTGGTGTACCAAATCTGAAAATCTGGAACGCTCTAAAATCTGAAATTTCTGTGTCAACCTACCACTACTATATTCACTGCAAAATCCAAATAGTTCTGAAAGCTAGAGCACTTGTGGTCCCAAACACTTTGGATAAGGCACATTCAACCTGTCCTCCGTGCTTACGCTAAAGACACTTGAGTAGCCCAATAGGGAGCCACCTTTTTCACACTGTTGTCAAGTAAGTAGGATGAGTCTACAAAGCTCTGGTCCCTGCAATTGGTCATTTATTGCTAAATCTAACTTTTTCAAGGTGCTCACTTGCCTTTTCTTTCTCTATACCTCCCTTTCCCTCCCTCCTTCCCTCCCTCTTTTTTTCTCTTTCTTCCTCCCTCCCCTTCTCTCTTTTCTTTCTCCTTTCCTTCCTTTGTCTCTTTTTCCTTTTCTCTCTCTCTCTCCCTCTCTCTCTCTCTCTCTCTCTCTCTCCCTCTCTCTCTCTCTCTCTTTCTTTCTTTTGAGACAGGGTCTCACTTTGTAGTTCAGGCTGGCCCTGAGCTCACTACTCAGCAATCCTCCCGTCTCTGCCTCCCAAGTGCTGGGATTATAGGTGTGAGCCACCACGCCAGACACTATGGTATGTAGTACTGATTGCTGGTGGGCCTGAGTCACACTCCTGGTATTGTTGTATGTGGTTACCGGGGATCGAACTCCAGACTTCGCACTTGCTAGACAGGTGCTGGAACCGAGCTAAATCTCCAGTCCTCAAGGCGCTCTTTATTGATTAGAAGTCAATTTTTACTTACCTCCTCAGTTACTTTCAGGTTGGAAAGCTAGACATAAGTATTTTAATAATAGTTTAAGTGCTTGTAAATTTATGAGTACATGTATGAACATTCATTCCTCTTCTGATCAGCAGAAATTATAGGAAACTTGTAGCGTTCCTCAGTCTCCATCCCAGATGTTTCTAGTGCCTGGGCAGAGGTCCCAGCAAGAACAAATACCCCTCCTCACCCTGCACCACCCACTTGGAGCCTACAGAACCGACCTGGGCGCCCCAGTCTGAAGGTCTGGCATGAATCCAATGGGGGGGGCACATGGGCACCTTCAGGCAGTGTATTGGTGCCAAACCTCCTTTCCAATTCTGTCACCAAGTGCAATTAGGGCTGGAATTCCGTTCAAACCCTTTCCTCTAACCCTGGTTCCCTTCCAGTGTTCAAGGTCAGCCTGAGCCCCTGCCCTACAGTGCCCAAGAAGCCCAGCCGCAGATCCCTTTCAGGAGTCTGTGGTCTGTGCCGAGTCCGTGCTGCTGGCTCTCATGGTCTGACCTTTCCCCAGTGTCTGGATGTCTGGCTACAACACACTCATTCATTTGAAACTACTCTGTCCTTCCCAGATCTATTTTTAAAAGAATAAAACATACATAAATTATAAAACCTGAAATGCATGTTTTCCTCCTTTCTTTTGGAGCTAAACTCACAATTTATGTGTCACTTTGGAGGAGGTGGTTTGGTAGGGAGGTTTCTGTATGTCTCTCACCTGCTTACCAATTCCAGGCACACATATTTTTCTCAGTTTGTCCCAGTAAATTTATCCTCCCTGACTCATGCTTTATGAGATGACCAGGAGTCCAATAGGACTTTCTGCGATGAAGGCAATGTTAAATATATCGTAGCTCTTAAAGGCTCAAAATGTGCCACTGAGAAACAGGAACTTATTTTGTATAATTTTAAGAGCCACATATAACTCACTGCAGCTGCGTGGAACAGCATAGGCAGATACTTAGATTCCCTGGTGGGACAGACATGGGCAAGGATGGCCTTCTTTGAGCATAACTTGATTTGTCCTCAGGTGTTTTCCCTGGAGTGTGGAAGGAATTTGTGTCACTTGTTTTACAAACACAGAGGAAAGATTTCCCAATTCACATTCCAGCTTACTCATATAGGCTGTACCCCAAGTTTCTGCTCTCTGGTCACCAGATGTATATAAGCAGGGTAGGGGGGACAGTCAATGGAGAGAAAATGACCTGGAAGCAAATTTTCATCGAAAAAACCACCATACAGATGTTACAATATTTATGAAACACTGAGATTAAAGTAGAACCACATGCCCATGTACAACTAATGGCTTCTAACAATTCAGTGGTGGATATAGTGGAGAAAAGATACATAATCTCCTGCTGTGTATACCCCATCAGTTACTCACACTGGGAGGAGCCCGTGCAGACAAGACACGTGCAGAAAGGACAGAAGAGAGGGGAAGGGATGAATGTAACCTCCACTGACCGCTTACTAAGGTAACAGGGGTACAAAGGAAGATCAGATATATTCAATGGTAAAAACTGCCCTTTGAATAAAGCTTTTCAGATCAATTTTTCAGGTCGCTTCATCGTTAGATTCCCAAGCCCAGCGGTCCTGAGCAGGATCTACGCCTTCTTTCCCTCTGGCGTTCCAAGATGGCAACTAATCTGAGCACGAGGCATGTGCCTGTTTTAGTTAGGGGTGAGGCGCATTTCCTTCACTTCAGGTTCCCAAACCTTCCTTCAAAACAGTCTCTTGAACTTCTTATACTTAGCTGACTTATTTTATGAAGGCCCTTCCCAAGACCTTATCTCATGAGTTGTAGGTTTGCATTAAATATATGCAGCCTAAGGCAAAGTGGAAGTTGGTCCTCAAATGTTGAGCTGGGTTACACGACAGCAAACATACTTTAAGTTCTTTGTGAAACCTTTAGGGATTAGTGCAAATTCATAAAGAGTTATAAAATTCCAACCACCATAACTATGTTTATGGACCCTAGAATGCAAACGTTTACATTGTTTTCATGATATAATTGCTAAAATCTATAAACTATCTTTCCCTACAGACTACACTGGAGCAAAGTTTAACTATTAAATAAAGTATGTGGATAAATGCCACATCTCATCACCAGGTACTCAATTGGCTGTATACTCATGATCCTGATCTTTGTGGAAACCTGATGCACTTTCTGGCCACATCCTCGAAAAAGACTTATGACCCCTTTCTCCTGTGGGGACCACCCCAAGCAATCCTAAGAAAACTGACTAAGTCCTGGTGCTGATGGTAGTCAGCCTGTTCTACACCCTGACACATGGGCTGAATCTGAATCTGAAAGACGGCGCTATTTCAACACCTGTCACCCTGGAAAGATAGTAAGTCTTCCCCCAAAACATCTCAGGGCATAATTTTCAGTCCCCTGATTCTAAAAATACCGAGTGAGTGATACAGATCTGCCAGGACGCCAAAGAAGGCTCGTGCCATCTGCTTCATTCTGTTCATGCTGATTATTTTAGGGATGAGAGAGGATCAGACAGGAATAAGAACATATATATATATGGCAACAGCCAGGAAAGACTGTCCCTGGGGGCTGGGGAAACGGCTGCAAAGGAGAGGTCAGAACACAAGTGCAGTTCCAGGACTTTCCTGGTGCCCGTAACACAATCACATTATGGGAGACAACTGCTTCACAGCATTCTCAAAATAACCACGACTTCTGGCTTCAACTTCCATTGTTCCCTGTGATACAATGCAAGGCCCATTTCGGAGGGGAAAATGAATTCCCATTTTTGGTTTCCAAGACGGATGCTCTCACTTTTTATTTTCACACCATTCATCACTACTAATTACGGATAAGAAGGTTCTACTCCAAATCTCTCTCATGTCCCAGATACAAACAACATCAAGGCCAATTTTAAAAGATCTCTAACAAAGCTGTTTTTTTTCTTATATTCAAAAATTAAGAAGCAGGCAGGCCTGGAACAGGAGTGGTAGAAACCCTTTGTTGGTCTGGTCCTAGAAAGTATCTAGAGTACTTAGTGTCTGTTCTTTTTAGGACATGGAGCAAGTCTCTATTAGCAAATTTAAAGAACTACTCAGAACCATCAGCAGGGAAAGGAGGCCCAGGAGCTCCAGGTAGTTGTCGATGCTATTTCTATTCTGTCCATGTGTCATACAATCCACTGGGAGCTGTGTCCGAGTGAACACCATGTCAGAGATGCTGGGTTCATATGACTGACAGAAGGAAAAAGCGCTCATGGAGGGTGGCCACCTCCCAGAGTGAGGCCATGACAAGGCTCTGGCGTGACTGTGGCACGCTGTGTCAGCCTTGACCAAGAGCAAGCCCCTCTGAATTCTTTGGATCTCTGCAAAATCAGGAAGCATCCATTTTAGAGTCGTTACCTAGACAAGGACCATAACTTGCCTTGGACTTTCTAAGGGGTCCCAGATTCAAACAGGTTAAAGAACAAATGACTGAGATGAGAAATGAGAGAAACTCTCCTTTGATGCTTATCAATATTTCCCTGGGTTCTTCTCAACGCCATTGATATTTCCTAGGCCATAAATTTTGTGTCTGTATTTTATGGAGTTAATATGAAAAGGAAAAGTTCTGTGACATCGCTTTTCTCAAATTCAAGCAGTACAATAACTTGCACAAATTTCACTTCAAATTTAGGGGGAGATGCTCACTTCACAGGTCCTGTCCTGAGAGATAGACCTGCCTTGACAACTGGCCAGTAAGGGGATCTCGAATCATAGGGGATCACATGTCAGCATCTCTTAAAGTCATTTATTTTTTAAAAATCTTCAATAAGCCATTAAGATACTATCGTTAAGATCCATCACCACATGAGCTGATTTAGCACTGAGAAGTGTGGCCTGGAACGGGCTCCCAGGGCTGTCACCGGCCATGTCTGCTGACCTCTGCCCCACAGTTGCATACTGCCCGTCAAAGCCCCAGGTCAGTCCCTTTGCTATTCATGCACCACATTCTCTCACCCAAATGTGATTCCCCTCCCAGAATGCCTGCTTCCCCACCTGGCCAGATCCTCTCCTGTCACTCCCGGGCAGAGGAATGAGTTCCTCTTCCAGGCAGTGGGGTGCTCACGGCAGTCCTGCAGACATGCCCTCTGCACCTGTCTGAAGCCGTTTCCCCCAGTGTGAGCTCACTGGCTGGAAGCCCAGCTGCCTCTGCCCCGTGCTGCTGTGGGAGGGCCACCCCATATCATGCTGGACACTCAGGTTTGCTGCCTCTAGATTTCTTAAACTGTTGCTGTGAGAGAATTTTGTTATGCCAATAACTAGGGTCTTATTTTCTTGAAAATGAGGCTTCAAATAAACAAGAATACCAGTGAAGTGTTTATCTAATATTCAGAGAGAAGAGGAGAGATCTCTTTTAAAGCACTGCTTTAAAAGATCAGATCTATGTATTCGCCATAAAATTTGAGAAAGGGTGGATGCTTTCTATTGCAAATAGCATGAGTTGTATCTACTTACAAAGATGGCAGAGTGAATAAAAGCATGGTGCTCCTGTTTTCCCAGAAACTCTTCTAAAGACACGGGGGGAGGGCGGGTTCCCTCAAGGACTCAAGTACTGCCTGACAACAAGGCTCCTGTTGACAAGCCCTAAGTACATGCAAGAAGCTGCCTTGGCTTTTTTAATGGCTCTCCACTCCTACATCAGTAGGCAGTCAAGGGTTACCAGGAAGCAGGAGTCAGCGTCTCAGAGGAAAAATCAATGCCAAACTTATAGAAAAAAAGCAGCTAGGACAGGGAAGAGAGAACACAAATAAAAATTAAAAAGCTACTATTGTTAATATTCTAAAGGGGGTAGGAGAGACACTTAAAAGATGACCAGGGTATTAAGAGAACAAGATTGCTAAGAGAAGCACAGTAACAAAAATAGCAGTGGTAAGGGAAAGAGTATTGGCCAGGGCCAGGTACTTGGAGGGCATCTCAGAATCTGCAATTTTCATTAATTTTCCTGATCACTCCTAGCCACCTCCAAGTTTGACCACATGGCTTCCTTTCTTTCTTGGCACCAAGAATTGAACTCAGGTCTTTGCACTTGCCAGGCAGGTGAGGTGTGACTGAGCTAAACCCCTGGGTCCGATATAGCTTGTTTAGAGGACACCTGGTGTTTTCCATGTGAGCTGCTCCAAGCAACACAGCTAATATAATCCAGAGACTAGCAGTAAAGTCACTTACAAGTAAAATGGCTAAAATATTAGTTAGACTAAGGACCTAGAATTACTTTTGAGTTAACAAAATAGTTTATGTTCTTTACTACATGATTTAGTTACCTGTTAAATACTTCTTTATTGTACTAGAAGCTATGGATCATAGATGAAGGCAACAAACAGAACTCACAGATATAAATTTAAAATAAACCTTTCATTACTTGTAGATCAGTGTCTACATAGAAGACACCAAGGAACTCAGAACAGAGGATTCACATTACAAACTCTGTCAGTGTTTGGTTATAAAAATGGAACCATAAAAGTCAACTGCCTTTCAAAATACCAGCAAACAGATATAATTTTAAATGTCACATATATTAGCTGCAAAATAAAGATTACTAAGTAATGCCCAGAAAAAGGAAAAGAGGCAATACAGAAAACAAAAGTCACAGGGAGGATGTATCTATTCAAAGATGCTCATGCTTTGGAATCCACAGATATAATATGATCCAATTGATAAATCATAGTGAAAATAATTAGCCAGGTGGGTAGGAATTTGGTTTTGGGGGGCAAAATCAGCTGTTGCTTGGGAGATCAAGAGAAGTTTCAAGGAGGAGTCCAAGATCAAGTGTTACACTGCTTTCAAGTGTAGCAGGTCTTTAAGGTGGGCTGGTCCACTCCAGGCCAAGGTAACAAAGGTAAACAAGGTAGTTTAGCAGGACTAGAGAAAGGGCTCAGATGAGAGGCAGAGAAGTGAAGCAGGCAGAGAAGCAAGCAGAGACCAAATCACCAGGTCCACTCTATCAGGGAAGCAGACTCTGGTTGTATACTTTTAGCAGACTCACTCACTGGCTTAGTGAAGCCATACCAGCCCTGGGGGTGGGAGAGGGTGAGGAAGGGAGAGTTACCATAGGTGGAGAAGGCTGGAGGAGGGGAAGCCCACGGCTGTGAGGAATAGAGAAGAAGCCACACAGGAATAGAGAGAAGCCAAACTCTCCAGGAGAAAGGGTGCTCTGGGCACAGATGACCGAGGAGCCATTATAAGCAACAGCCTGACCATCAGATGCTACTTTCCAAGGCTAACTCCAGCAGGAAAGAGAGCCACAGGAGTGTTGTGGGGCTGGGCCTGCTGGACACCACTTATGCTTCCACCCTGTCACCCAAGTGATAATGCTGAGTTGCACAAGGAAATAAAGGGCTGCTCTGCATAAGCCTGAGAGAGCAGACTGGTTAGACCAGGCTTTGGAGCCCCAACAGAGGGGAGAGTGGTGGAGGACATGGAAAGTCCCAGGCGGAAACTCCAGCAAAAAGGAAGAGTTTGGGATTCCATTTTGAACATGCTGGGTTTCATGGTGCTTCATGTCACTCAGGCCAGTAAGGAGATGCCCTGCCAGAGTGGCTGGAATGCTCTTCTAAAGAATGGTGAGCAGGCCCAGCATGGTGGTGCATGCCGACTGTACCCCCAGCACTCTGGAAGGCTGAGCAAGAGTTTGGGCAACTGAGAGAAACCCTTTTTTCAAAAAAGAGAGGGCTGGGGATGCAGCTCAGTGTGAAGGGCCTAGATTCAATCCCTAGAGGAAGGATGAATGGACAGATGGACAGACAGACAGTGAATGACACTCTGGCTTCAGGGAAGAGGTCACTATCCTGAATTCTGAATGGTATTTATCCAGGTGACTTATAAATATCTCCGCCTTGGATCTGACAGGAAGCTCACAAGACCAACTTTGATCACCAGTGTTTTATCTTCCCAGATTGGCTTGGTGAAGTGCATTCGCCCCAGGCAAAGGAAGGCTTTGTTTCCTTTCCCGCAGACCACAGGTAGAGTCATCCTTCCTTGGGTCCCTACTCCACAGGCCGGCTGGGTGCCTGGGCACACAGCTCTCACCGCTGTGGTCACAAGGCCTCTGTGCAAATGCCCCCCTCCCCCGGCTCCCTCCAGGGGACACAGGTCAGAGACTGCTCTGTGGTGTCAGCCACCAGCAAAAGGGAGCTCAGTTCAAAGTTTGACAAGATCTGCAATGTGACTCCCACGCGGTTGGTACGAACAAGACCCAACCAGCTTGAACACATCTTTGCTTGGCTGTGCTCTAGCAGAAGGTGGGGTTTCTACAGCCAGGGTCTCTCTCGCTCTGTTCTGTTTAGCAGACTGGAGAGAGCAGCTAATTTAGCGAGAAGAGCTGGGAATGACTGGGGGAAAAGCAGCAGAAGCAGCAGAAGCGGCAGGAAGCAACAATGATGCTGTCTCACCCAGAGTGGGGCACAGCCCTGAGCTCATGGATGGGAGCCCCAAAGAGCCACAAATGCCAAACCAGTGAGGAGTGAGAACAACTGTGCCGACCTGTGCCCTGGGGCACGTCACCATGGTAAGCACATTGACTCCCTGGAGGTGAGAGAAGGGAGGGCTCACTGGAGTTACCAGGCAGGACCACAGCCACCAAGGGACGGCTGTGTCCAGAAAGGCAAGTATTAAATACGGCACTGGCTCTCAGGCAGAGACAGACTGACCTTGTTTGAAGATGATTATTTACTGAGAGAGATTCTAGGTAGCCTGAATGGCATGAGAGGTGACAAAGGGCTTTGGAATTAGGAACGGATTTCCTAATCATCAGTCAGGGATGGGGACTGTCGCTTTGTAACAGCTGAAAATATATCTCCTCCTCCCTCGCTGTAAATCCCCACGGCTGGCCTTTAGACCCTGGGAGGGTCTGCTTCTATAGCGGAAGGAGAATCTCTTCCTGGACACTAAGTGTAGGACAGGGAAGAAGCAGAACCCCAGTTAACAGCAGGGCCTATTGTCCCAACAGGACCCCCGTGTAGGGGAAAGAAAAGCCCGGTTCTTTTTCAGGAAGTGCGAGGGTGCAGGCACAGCCTCAGAAGAGAAGCAAGGGAAGATCGGACGGGGGAAGCTGAACTTGGGAGTTTAAAGCAAAATGAAACTTAGTCAGTGCTAGCCAGAAAGGATGCCCACGGCTTGTGGTTTATTTCATGATAAGGCACGATGTGGTGGTGCCCAGCTATAAATCCAGCACTCGGGAGGCTGGCCACAGAGTCACTCCAGCACTAGGAGCATCGCCATGAGTTCAAGGCGAGCCTGAACTCATAGTGCACCCTGGTCTCAAAAAAAAAAATCAGCATCTTGTATGTCGGCAGGATCTGACTGGGGAATGGGATGAGATGATACATAACTTTTCTTTTTCCTTTCTGAATACTGTCTACATTTTGATTACAGCTACTTTGGCTGAGGCCTGTACCACCAGATGGGCAGAAGAGGAAGGCATCCACAGGCAGGGAGAAGGACACAGAAAAATCAGAGCAGGGTATCTTGAAGCTGTGGATGGTGTGGCCTGGCGGTGGAGGGAGGGGAGGGAGGGGCCAGGCCTGGGGCCTGGGCAGAAACAGGAAGTGGGTTTGTCGCTGGGATGCAGGAGTGTGTGAGGTTCCACAGCCTCCTCAGCATCACGGGCCAGTCGCTGCCCTATGTGGCTGAGCCGTCGGAGAGAAAAGCACAAACAAGATACTGCTCGGAAGATCCGGGCGCTTCACTCCACTCCGAGCAACGTGAGGAGCCCAGATGCAAATGCGATGTCAAGCTTTGTCAGTGGATGAATATCCAGAACTTGACACTGTGTACGTAGATGATTGTGTGAGAAAGGCCAAAATGAGTTTGTGCCCTTCAAATTGTTCATTCAGAAATAAATCTGAAATGTACAAGTATTCATCAATGGTCCTTTACGATTTTCTGGGTTTGTTTTCTACTGCCCCCAAACTGCTAAACATTTCATTGTGTTTATTTCAAAAGTAAGTAGCACTGAAGAAACAGGGCAACTCTTCTAGGCCACACTGGCTTCTCAGAGAGGCCACATTCCCCTTCTCAGAGGAAAGGGGAGAAGAGTAGAGCAGGGGGAGGAATGTGAGCTCAGAAGTAGCTGTCCCTGCAGTCCACATGTGTGGCCCCTCCCTGCCCAGCCCTGGGGCTCCTGGGCCACACCCCCCAGCACCTCACTCACATAAGCCAGATACCCCATGAGGAACATTTGCTGCCCCTTCTCAGGAGCCTGTGGTGCTGTCTCAAGTGGCTCATCTGCCGGCCTAGGCACTGCCAGCCTGAGACAGACACTGACTGTCTGGCATGTGGGATGCCCCTGCCCGACTTCAGTCTGGGTGACCACACTGAATACTGCAGACCTTCAGGAGGAGCTCTTACTGCTTCAGGTTGGGGAGCAGGCCCCCCAGTGCAGGCGCATAGGACAGATCCCTGGCCGGGGTTAACCCTCAACTTCCGCATCGGCGGGCAACCTCAACAGCACGCAGGGAAAGCCTACCAGCAGGGGCAGTGTCCAAGCCTCTGAAGTGACACAGTTGTCAGCAGAAAGTTCCACAGACCTGCAGCCCTACTGAGGCTGTGGATGAGGTCAGTAGATAAGTCACTAATTGCTTCATCAGGGCCCCCGAAGTGCAGAGTATACTGATGCTTTAGCAGAAGAATCCTGTCCTCAATTATTTTGCAGGTTGAGGAGAAAAAGGGGACAGTCTACTTATTTGCCACTAGAATCTTCCTACACACAGCCAGAATTGATGTTAAACCTACTGGGTGACAGGAGCCGTCGCTATGAAGTGGGAGGGAGTGGAAAAGAGACCTCACAAATGTTCAGTCAATGACGGCGGAAAAACGCTCTGCCCATTGTGCCATAACCCGAGCTCTGCTGTAGAAGCTCTATCTGTTCGGCCCACTCAGCTTCAGAGATTTTCTCCTGCTTGTTCATGCCATGTAGGGGTGATCTTTACTTATTTCCTTTGTCCTAACTCAACTGAATTTGAACAACTCTCAAGTTTTTCCCTGCATTTTCTGCAAGTAGAAAAAAAGCACATATGAAATTGCTTGCATAAAACATTCAAAACAGTGCTCAGAGGAAATGCTATTTCTTCTAAACTAACAGTATTAAAAATATAATAAACAAGTATGCAAATCTATGTAGCAGCAAAACCTGAAACAAATTATGAATTGAAAGTTAGCAATGACCTGTCTACACTGACTGCCAACAAATCTTCAGGTAAACACTTAGGTTTATCAAATAAGGCCAAAAGGGCTGACATCTCCAAACTGAATATTTGATTTAGTAATGACTAACCCTGGCTAGTCATTAGAAAGTCTTTTTAAAGGATGGATTCTTGGGCCACATGTAAATCAGCACAGACAGAAATACCTTGGGTATCCTGACAATCAATAAATCTTTCTTTCTTTCCTCCTTCCTTCCTTCCTTCCTTCCTTCCTTCCTTCCTTCCTTTTTTCTTTTTGAGAGGGAGTCTTACTATGTAGTTCACACTGGCTTTGGACTCTCTGTATAATCCAGGCTGGCATCAAATTCATGGCGATCCTCCTGTCTCAGCCTCCCTAGTTCCGGGGTTATGCCACCACATCCAGCTGAGAATATGTTACTATCAAGACCTCAGGAACCAAGATGTTCCTGGCTTTGTACCATCACCCTTGATCAACACTTCAAAATCAATTAATAATAAAACTTGGCTCCTTCACATTAAAGTCATTCCAACCATTAGATCCTCTTAGGGAAAAAGCAACACAGGATCATCCTCACTGGTACAAAGGTAAATCTGTTATGAAATAAAGTCAATTATAACTAACCTGTGTGATTTAATCACCAGCTGCCTACTTCTCTTAATCAGAAGGGCTATGCCTCTTTATTTTGTATGGAATATCCTTTTAATCTAAAAATGGAGAAATTAAGACTTTTTCAAACAGCTAATGTTCAAAAATACTCTGAAACAGCTAAGGAGGAAACTGGAAGTGAACAGGTCATTTGTCTGAATTACTCAGTCTGTGTTCAGTATCTTCTTCATTTTGCATGTAGGAACACGTCTCAGGTCCTCTGCACGGTCCGCCTGCCATCTTGAAATGCTCACCGTCCATCGTGGTGGTTTAAATGGGTGGTTCCCAAGAACTTGAATTAAATTCCCCCTGCCCAAGGCGTTTAAAAAACATTAAAGCCAAAGGATCAAATTCTTCTGCCTGTCCATCTCACCGGTGGACAAAACCAATTTGTGTATTCAGGGAGGCAGGAAAGGGAACCCAGAAAATGAGGTACACAAACCAGCCAGCACTAGCTTGGCTTTGCTGTCAAGATTCAAATCATCACCCAAAAAAAGCAATTCCTTTCTGAATTGAACACACTCAGTGGCCTTCAAGAGCTCACAGGAGCTTATTCTTAAGCTGTGCAGCGTGAGGGGCGCTGGCGAAAGAGGAGCGCTCTGGCCGTGAAGAGGTCAAGCCCCCAGCCACTCCCACCTCCCCTCCCACCACCAGGCTCCCTCAGTCACAACTCACAGTGCAGTGGGAAACCAAACGCGGGCCTGGCCTGGGGGACAGTCATATCCCACGTATGACAATTTAATGCAGTGGAGAAGACACAATCAGGAAAAATGAGACATCTCAGTTTGACAGGATGTTACTTGCAAGCTGTTTTCCAAACCTCGATTTAGATTTCAAAAACCGAGAAAAAGGTTGGCAGGTTCTTTTTCTGTATATAGTAAAAAGGACCTCATGAAGTTAATCCAAAAGATCAAACTTTCCGGGTTCCAGAGCAGCACAAAACAAAACCCTGCTTTAGGGGGAAGGGAGATTACCCCTTGCTAACCAGATTCATTAACTGTTTTCAATGAGTGGGACATGTTTTCAGAAAGCCTCTCAGTGGCAACAAAGGAAAGTCACATAAATCTAGAGTGTCGGTTTCCAGAATCCCTTTCTGCTGGGACAGTTTTTTCCTGGTTGTCTGCTTCTGAAAGCAGAGTTGGGAAACACGCTCTTTCTCAGTTCATGAATGGGGCCAGTGGCCTGCTGAGCATTTGCTAAAACCCAAATGGAACAAAAAGACTTCTTCCAGTTTTAGCTCATTCACTTCCAGCAACTCCTGGTTTTACTTAAGCAAACTCTCCAAACTCACTTTTTTTTTCCCCCTACAAAAAAACTCCAAAAAAGCAAAACAAAACAAAACAAAACAAAACAAAAAAACTCTCATGATTTGAGTGGAAAAGAACTGGGCAAGCCCAAGCCTGGAAAGTCTGTCTTGTTTCTCAGTGGAAGAATCCTTTAGACTGAAGATTTGCCAGGTTTGTTTTTGAAAAGCTTCTCAGATGTTTGACTTTCTTTCTAAAGACCTTAACTGCAGATGGACTGGAGCCCACCCGACTTAGCAGATTACTGACTACTAAACACAACTAGACTCCCATCTTTGCAGAGGGGGTTCCACATGGAGTAGTCAGATTCACCTCTAGACAATGATGTCATTTTGTAGATACCAAATGAGGAGCACGTCGCTAAGAAAGCCTATGAAACGCATTTGTGAGGCTCATGCTGGGCCCTCTACCCCCTCTCACTTCAGATACTCCCTGGAAGACCTTGCTCACGCCTCAAGGTTTCAGCTACTTCCAAAGATCAGAGGCTTCTCAAGTATCTTCAACGCTGAATTTTAAATAATTTATTTTGCAATATCCAACACCTTGCCCTGCAAGTACTTTACCTCTGAGCCTCATCCCCAGCCCTTTTCCTTTGTTAAACTTTAAGACAGGATCTCACTGAGTTGCCCAGGCTAGGCTCCAACTCATCACAATCCTTCTGCCTCAGCTCCGCAAGCAGCAGGGGCTGCAGGCAACCATCACCATGTCTGGTTCCATCCCGCACTTCCTCTCACAGTCCAGCCTGGAGCACCTACTACCTCCTTCCTGCGCTTCCCAGGGCCCTCCTGGTCACACCTTCTGAGTGGAGGTTGTACCCTCCAGGTCTCAGGCTGGCTCCTCCCGGCGCTCCCTGAGTTAGCCAAAGGCGCTGTGGTGCAGGAATGGCGATCAGTTCTTCAGGGTTCAGAGGTGTTGGCTGCAGCTTGGCACTTCACACCAACAACCCCCCCATAGGCAGTGGTAACCCTAATTTACTACAAGAAAACTAAGGCTTCAAGTTGTGCTAATTTGCCTGATTCCACAACTGGCAGGTGACTAAGTGGGATGTGAACCCATAGTGTATGATTTGAAATTCAATCCCTTTACTAAAACTTCCCAGACGCTACAAAGTCAGGGACTCTGAAGTCATAACTACCTTTTTCTCTTGGATCAAGCTGTACACATGCTGTGGGTTTAGTGTCTCTCAAATGTTTCCTCCTCCCAAGTCCCACAGTCACCTACAATTTGGATGCCATCTGCTTTTATTACAGCCTATAATTGAGGATGGTGGGACATTTTACTTTGCCCCGCCCCCATTTCCCTTTCTACCTCATTTAAACAAGTGTTGGGTTTATTATCTCCTGTATTTTATTCAGCCAAAGGCAGAAATGGCCTGAGTAAGTCTGTTAACATTTAAGCCCAATGAAGATATTCTGCCAGACTTCTAGAAGAACAGGAGGATGTATAAAGAGGGTTGGGGGGAAAAGGCACCCTCCTCCCGTTCCCGTTCTACACCCTGAGCCTGGAAAGGAGAAGGACTTGCAGCCCCAGCATGGGGTCTTCGCCTGAGGCAGAACCCTGGAGGGGACAGCAGAGCGACCCTGCCCTGCCTCTGACCTTGTTCCTGCTGCAGGCCAGGCCTTAGATGGGAGGTCCGGGCCTCCCCTCCCTCGTGTTCTGAGCAGAGAGCTCCAGGACTAGAACACATCACTGCTGCGACACATGGAAGGTTCGAGCCAGTCCTTTGCCGTCCAGTAGCTTGGGAGAACCCAACTGGGTAAGGGGAAGCCCCTCAGCAGCTCAGAGGAGTTTCTCCTCTGTTGGCAGAATGGAGGCCGAACTCCAAATGAAGACGGCTGTGAGTAAGAACCTTGCGAGGTGAGATTCGGAGCCGAGGTCCCTCAGCAGGGTGTGACAAACCCTACTTGAACCCTGCCTACCTGAGATGGAGACTTAGCTATAGCTCCTGGGGACTGGAGCCTGTTTTTATCATAGAAAGGGAACCACCAGTCTGCAGAGAGAACTGTGAAGATTCTAGCGACCTGAGGCCAGACCAGTGCCTTAGAGCTTCCGGCAGACAGAGCAAGAAGGGAGGAAACCAGGGCAGATGGACACTTGCAGATGATCTTCTGATTCACACACAAATACTTAGAAAGTGGGAGGCCAAAGAGTACAAGTTGGCCTTGAGGCCTATCTTAAGCTCTGAACTGCTAAAAACAAAACAGGGAAAGGAGGGATCTATGAGGAAGCAGAAGAGAAGCCAGAGTAGCTGGGATCTCAGGTCTAGGACACTCCTGTGCTCTAAGCCTGGCATCCTTCTAGGGTCAGTCTGCAGGGAAAGGTATGGGACTTGATTTCCATAAAATGAAAATGATGGTCTCCAGGAAACTGAGGTGCTTTGTGGGAGGGGAAAAGGGTATAAATCCTTGTGACAAATGGGGTGATTCCTATCCTCCAAGGAAATCCCACTTCAGTTCTGAGGGGACACGCCACCTTCAGAAGAGGATTTCTAATGGCTGAACTCTGAAAGGGATTTGGGATACGCCAAGACAGATCACCAGTAACACGGTACTTAGAACTTTGCGTGCACAGAGCTGTGGTCCGCAGGACTGCAGACAGGGAAGCATCAGCAAGCAGAGAAGCTTATTTTCCTGCCAGATGGGTACATTATTAAATCCAAAGGGTGGCTGGGGTGTGGGGCTACCAGGGCAACAACCTAAAGATTATGTTCCTGTCTGTTTTGCCCCCAGACAGGTGGAGAGGCCATCCACTCCACTGGGGCCAACTCTTACGCAGCTTCTCTCAGACGCCCAGCAGTCTGGCAAGGAGCCTGGGCTCAGGTCCACGGAAAGGGTGGTTCGGGCACACTGGACACTGCAGTCCGCACTTCTTTGCCTGGCTCTCTGGTTTTGAACTGGCGCCCTCCATTCAGTCACAACACTGCTGTTAGGATGATTCCTCTAACAAGCACGTACGTCCCTGTCACTTGCCTACTTGGGATTCTTCAATGGTCCTATTAGTTTCTGTGAGTTGCAACCAAGAGACCTGTCTAATCAGAACCACTGAGTTTTTAATCACAGCATGATTCTCAGGCTCCTGCTACAGAAAAAGACTTCAGACAGAGATGATTCTCCTGGGTTTATCAATCACATACATTAAAATGGACAAATACTGATTCTCACAGAAAAACTCAAATCAAGCAATGAAACGGCTCAAAAGAACAAATGCTATCACCTAATGGGCCAGTCCCCCCCCCCCAAAACCATTCTGTGAGTTCTGCACCTTCCCTGAATTGGAACTAGCAACATTTATGCACTATGAGTTGAACAGCTGAGACAAATGAGAACCATTTTAGGGTAACAAAAAGACTGTGACATGAATGTCGTTTAAATTTACATGGTGATTGTGTGTGATTTATGAATCAGTTTTAATTCCTGCTGCTGAAATAAAAAGGAAAAAGATTACTGTGGTAAATTCTACAAAATGGATCCATTAAATAAGTTATTCCCCCAAATAAGCATACTTTGTTGTAGCACAAACATACATAGTTTCCTGCATTTTAAAAACTGAGAAATACTCTTTGCTAATTTTATTATATTTAATACTTTATTAAGATCCCAACTGCCTTCATATTCACTTGTTATTTATTTGTTGTTCATGAAGAAGGGAGTAGGAAGGTTTTTTTGTTTTGTTTTTGAGACAGAGTCTTGCTTTGTAGTTCAGGCTGGCCCTGAGCTCACAAGCAAGCCTCAAACTCAGCAATCCTCCTGCCTCTGCTTTTTGAGTGCTGGGATTACAGATGCGAGCCACCACACCTGGCAAAAGTTTGTATTCTCCCCCCCCCCACCCCATGGTACCAGTGATTGAATTTGGGCCCTTGTGCGTTCAAGGTTGACACAGTACCACTTGAGCTAAATCCCTAGTCCCAGTAGGAAGCTTTAATAATACTCCGCAGAGAGTAACTTTTCTTCCCTGAAAGTGGAAAAACAATGAATCCTATTCTTGCTCCTTTCCATTCTGAAAGATTCATACTCTGCTTACTACACTGTGTGAGGTTCTGCTCCTATGGTTAAAGGACTAACCCAAGGACAGGATTCTTCTAGGTCCAAGAGAAGACAGATGAAGTGGAAAGAGAACTGCTTTGGAGTTGAGTGGTTCTAGATTTTAATGTTGGCTCTGCTACTTGGAAGGTATGTTTTCTTCACCAAGTTGTATAATTTCTTCTCTAAGCCTGAGCCTCTTCTGCCATAGGTGGGGATATCCATCCTACAGAGCTGTTATAAGAATATACAGTCTATGGACACACACAGTGTCGGTATAATGAGCCCAAACCAGCTGTACAAAGGAGATGTGGCCTGTAAGTACCAAGTACCAAGAATGATTTCATTTACTCTGCAGGTGAGCTTCTAACAGAAATTTTTTTTTTTTTTAAATAGGGTCTCGCTTTGTAGTTTAGGCTGGCCCTGAGCTCACTATGTAGCTCAGGCAAGCCTTGAACTCAGCAGTCCTCCTGACTTTGCCTCTGCCTCCCAAGTGCTGGGATTACAGGTTTGAGCCACCAAACCCAGCATTTACGGTATGTGGTACTGATTGCCGGTGGGCATGAATCACCAGTATTGTTGTATATGGTTACCAGGGATCGAACCAGGGACCTTGCGCTTGCTAGGCAGGCGCTGGAACCACTGAGCTAAATCTATGGCCCCTAACAGAGAAATTTTAATACTGTCAATAAACACAATTTACTTTGGAACACGAAACACGCAACAGGAAGAGTTTACACGAATAATCCACTTCAGTCCTCCTGCCTTAACGTGGATTATCCTTTTGCTTGCTAACACACGCTTCTAGCAGGAATTTCTATTACTATTTGCTTCACCAGTGTATGTCGTGTATTGGAAGCTTTCTAAACTCTGGAGCCTTACAATTTGCTGTCCTACTAGTGCAAGACTGAATTCAATGACAGAAAAAATTATGAATGAGCCTAGCATGAACTGGCCTTTTTTCCCTCCTTTACTGGGTTTATTGGTATATTTTAGGAATACATTATGATCAACATTCCTCATGGAGAATTTGTATTTGTACATGATGTTATTTTGATTCTTAATTTTTCCTATTCCCCTGCACTCCTTTCAGCCCCCCATATACATAAGCTTTGTTTCCATTTTTCCTTTTTACTATCAAATATTTTCTTTCCCTTCTTTGCTTTCCCCTGCCCCTACTCTATTCCCCTTTCCCTGGGAACATTTTCTTCCTATTTCACAATTCCTATGATACATATGAACTGGACTTAGGAATGTCATAAAGTCACCCAAAAGTTGAAGCCCTTCGTGCATTTTTGGATTTTGCTTCATCTTCTCTTCTGACTGTGTTGTGGGGGAAGTAGACCAATTTTGGTTAGAATTACCACCAGATTAGGCACATGTACCCAACCCCCACGATAAATGTAAAGTTCATGTTCTGGAAACATGTACTAATCAATGAAAAAAACACTTCATAATAAGTGCTAAAAAAAAAAAAAGAGAGAATCATCTGGAAAGCAGAATGTGTAGTGTACACCTGATACCCTGAACTGAGACACTGGGAAATCAATCTTGAGTTCACAAAAGAAGCTGGGAAGTGGTATGTCTTGGGAAAATGGGGGTCAGATATAAGACAGATTATGAGAAAACTTACACAAAAAATCTCTGGAATGAAAATAATTATGGAATCTCAGTAAAGGACATTTTTCAAGATGTGTGTGTGTGCGTGTGTGTGTAAAGAGGCCACGAGTTATTGGTTAAACCACAGCACAAAAGCTGCAGAACAAGAGGTGGATCGCTCAGGGTGAGATGGACAGAGAACTAACACGTGTGATGGGGAGAAACCACAGAAATGTTGGCTGGGAAACCGAAGGCTAGAACTCAGGACCTTTATTTGAAATGAGTAGTTAAACCATTATCTTTGTATGTGTGGTGGAAAATGAGATCTAGAAACTTCTGATAGATAATAAACTTCTGACTGTTAACAAAAGTTATCTAATCTAAATTATGACCTTAGATGCCTTCAGACAAAGTCGGGACTAAATTTGGACGGAACATGAACATAAAAGGACACCACAATCACCTCACGTTATGACACAGGGACATGACTTAGAGACTGTGTTCTACATGATACAGCAGACCTGTGATTCTAAACAGAGGCTAATACTATTTCCCAGTATTTTCTTTTAAGACAAATTTAAAACATTTTTTTAAATAAAAGGGAAGGAGATCATAAATGTTCTAGTAAACAAATCACAATACACAAAAATCAGTAGTCTAGTACCCATTGTCTACAATTTACTATGGATAAATAGTAACAATATTCTTAGAAAATTCTCTTGGCTTTTTTTTTTTTTTGAGACAGGGTCTTGCTTTGGAGTTCAGGCTGGCCCTGAGCTCACTCTGTATCCCAGGCAAGCTTCGAACTCAGCAATCCTCCTGTCTCTGCCTCCCGAGTGCTGGGATTACAGGTGTGAGCCACCATGCCCGGCACTCTTGGTTTTTTTTAAAGATAGGGTTTTTTTGTAAGTTCCCAACCTTTAGCCCTCAATCCTATTTTCCCTCAAGGCCTGAAGTTCCTCAAATGCAAACTCTGGTGCTGAGGTTTGTGGAAATGCTGTAACCCTTCTACTGTGCAAAAGGCTTTGGCATGGGGTCCACTGCAGGGAGAGAATATGGACAGTTATCGCTGACCACAGGGGAGGTGAGTGGGCAGGCGTCCGAGGGCTGAGCAAGACATACTTACTTTCCTATGCGAGGTTTGTGTGAGTTTTACACATGACCCAAAGCGGAGGCCACATCAGACAGGAGAGCAAACCTAGGGGAAAGCATGAGAAAAAGGTATAAAAAAACAAAAAGACAAGCCACATCTACCTCATAAGGATGCACTGGCCTATTCAAAAAAGGAACTAGGGAGTGTCAAGAGCAAAAATCTCTCCCCATCACACTCATGCCATTGTTATTGGATCATAGTGCAATGATCCTTAAGTCCTGAAAAAATATGTGTATATGTATGTATGTATGTATTTACTGATTTGAGACATGGTCTTGCTAAGTTGCCCAGGCTGGTCTTGTACTCATGATCCTCTTGCCTCAGCTTCAGCTGGGATTACATGTAGTTTGCCACTTACTTGGGTTAAAAAGGCTTTTTATTTGAAAGAGGCAAAGCAGTGAGGCAGTTAACAGCATGGTCATGGTGTCAGAAGGCAGAGATTCAAATCCTAGTGCTGACCAGATCTACCCAGGGTCTTCATCTAATTTGTTTATTTCTCTACCTCAGCTTCTTCACCCTGCCCTGGAGATGAACTAACGACCCCCTGCAGTATAAGACCCTTTGGAGAGTAAGTGAGTTGCTATGAACAAAGTGCTTATCCCCGTGTCTGGTGAGCAGGGAGCACTCAGATATTTGCAATTATTTTTCAAGGACCCAAAGTCTAAATACCTCACAGCCCAGTGTGGAAACGAGACGATAATCAGAACCTTTTTAAACAGTGTCCACTAAGCCAGACAGGTAAGGTGGCGTCTATGAGGAACCCTGGCCACTCTGGAGGGTGAGGCAGGATGGCAAATTTGTGGCCGGGCTGGGCAATTTGGCAAGACCCTCAAAAACAAAACCAAACAGAACCAGGGCAGCAGCTCAGCACAGTCTCAAGCCTAGCACTTGAGGCCCTGCGCTGTATGCCCAGGACTGGGGGGAAAATAAAAGACAGCATCAACCATGCATATGATCCCGAGTTGGGCTGTGATTCGGGGGGTCCTGGGAGAGGGGAGGGGTCCTCGGGAATAAGGAAGGGTCACCAAAGCTGAACTACCAAAAGCAGGACGCCCTACCTTCGCAACACTCCATTTGTTTGCAAAGACAAGCCATCCGTAAGGGAGGCCTGGAGAGAAGGTCTTGTCCTGAGCATACCCTGGGACTGAGCATCAGAGAAGTCAAAAAACAGAAACACATGGTGACGGAAGGGGAGCAGTAGTGGGGTATTTTAAGGACTGAAAAAGCTGTGAGTACACTGTGCCAGGAGAAGAAGGAAGTCAGGACATGTATCATAACAATGCAGCCCACCAAGCCTCACTTCCTCAGAGACAAACTCCCACGGATCAGCACCCGGGCAGCCAGGTGCGTCTGAGCAATGCGCAGCCTCCTCCTGTAGTTGGTCCGCATTTATCGGACTGAAAAGCCCACAGGCGGCTTCCACCTAATAGCAAAACCTTGCAAATCAGAATTCCACTCATCTACAAGGGCAGTAACTTAGACTCTGAGTTGAGTTGGTTTTTTCCCCTTTGAGTTGGGGTCTTCCCTTGCTGAAAAAATATCTCACTAGGGCCGGGGATTTAGCTCAGTGGTTCCCGCATCTGCCTTGCAAGGGCAAGGTCCCAAGTTCAGTCCCTGGTAACCACATACCACAATGCCAGCCATGGTGACTCATGCCCGCCTACAATCAATACCACACATCACAATGCCAGGCATGGTGGCTCACCCCTGTAATCCCAGCACTCGGGAGGCAGAGGCAGGAGGACTGCTGTGAGTTCGAGGCTTACCTGGACTTCATAGTGAGTCCAGGGCTAGCCTGAACTACAAAGTGAGACCCTGTCTCAAAAAAAAAAAAAAAAAAAAAAAAAAAAAAAAAAAAAAAAAAAAAAACAAAGAAGAAAACAAAACAAAACTCATTAAAGGAGATGATAAGCCATGTTGCACACACTGAACTGTACACATACTAAGTATTTAACATCCTTGTGAACATCCTTAAAATTCATTACAAATAATTAGGTAATGAGCTATTACAGAAAACCTTTAGACTGTAGTAGCATCTGGCTTCATACATACCTTATTTGTAATTTTACATAAACTTACATTTCAGAATAACTTCTCTTGAGATTCAATCCAGTGGATAAGAAGGACGAACTATAGTCAATGACTACATAAGCCCTTTTGGGGGTGGGGGCAGGAATTAAAGCCAGGGCCTTTGTACTGAGCTAGATAGATCCCCGGCTCTTTTCAGTTTTTTTTATTTTTATTTTCAGACAGGGTCTTCCTAAGTTGCCCATCCTGGTATCCAACTGCAATGCTCCTCCCTCAACTTCCCAGCTGGGACTGTAAATGTGTGTCATGATGTCGGACTTACATGAGTCTTTTTAGAGGCCATTTTATTTATTCAGTGTCAATGCTAGAAAACTAAGAGAGAAGAATCTGGTATTCTTCTACTAAAATGTTTACTTAAGTGGATTAAAAAATGTAAACATAAAAATCAAATACACATCAATATCCAAACCTTTTTTGAGGGGCAGACTCTTAAATTACTTGAAATTATTATTTCAGTCTTTGGGCTAAAAGAAAAAAAGAATCTTTTATGGAGGATACCATAGTTGAAGGTATCTGATTCTATAAACACAGCCAGCAGTTTCTGGTGGCAGCTGCTTCCTTGGCCTCCTTGTGGATAAAGCAATACAGATAAAGATAAAAAAACGTGCTGGGCGTGGTGGCTCATGCCTATAATCCCAGCACTCGGGAGGCAGAGACAGGAGGATTGCTGAGTTTGAGGCTTGCCTGGGATACAGAGTGAGCTCAGGGTCAGCCTGAACTACAAAGCGAGACTCTGTCTCAAAAAAAAAAAAAAAAATAAGCTTAAACGCAGAAAGTTGCAGGATCCCATGGGACAGTTAAGTTTGAGTTCCTATGTTTTCCTCTATTCTTGTCCCTCCCTGCTTTGGAAGGATTGAGCAGCCAAGTTATAAAAAAAAGTTACGCATAATCCTTTCTTATCTACAAGTGAATACTCAGAGAGATGAATCCACCAATGATCAAACTCATGGTAAATTTCCTGTCTCAGAAAAAAAATCTCTAATCTCAGCATCCTGATAACCTATGGAATCTACCATCTTTGTACCAGCCACACAAACACCCATCCCTCTACAGGATTCCTACACAACTCAGAAGTCTATAAACCTCTATTTCAAATTTAATCCTTACCTTTTAGACAACACAGAAATCCAAGTAGAGTTCTTAAAAAATAATGGTGACAGTAAAAATAAAAATAAGAGACAAATAATAGCCAACTTCTGTGTTTACCTGCTTACTGTTCTATTCTCTACAATTTGCACAAGGTTTTTGTTATGATTTTAAGAAAGTATTTTTCCAAAGAATGTTGAGAACTATTTCCCACATAAATTAAGCTCAGCCTTAAAAAATAAATACACTGGAATTTGAGAATAGCTCAGAAATTGGGTTCTTCTTAGTATTGTGTGAAATGAGAGTTCTCAAGCCCTGAGAATCAAAATTTCCCTTTCCCTTTTCACTGAGAACTGACGTGTTTGCTTTCTCTGATAAAGGATTCATAACAGAAAGTGGCAGTTAAGTTGGTTAAGGAAATGGCTATAGGATGCTTTGCATTATTTAACATTACACCATAAAGTAAATCATGTAAAACAAAAGCTTCGTCTATCTCAGCTGCTCGTTCTGGTGATGTGAAAGCCTACAAGATTCTTAATTAAAAGCTTCTTCATCTTAATGGGAACAGCTATTCATCAATTTGAGGTTTAATTCTGGGAAAAAATAACACAGCAGAGATCTTGCTCTGCAAAGGACAAGGCCAAACACCGTCCGTGCCTCCTCCTGGGCCTGGTGAGCTCCCAGGAACCTGACCAAACACAAACTTGTTTAATAATTCTCCATCAAGAGAGGATTTTTAAACGTAATAGCACCAATCAGGTAACAACAGACCAATTGGGATTTTGTAGAATTCACTGTGGAAGGCTGGATAGGTAATTACATTCAAAGGAAGGTACAGGGAGCTGTCAATTACCATTCATTCGGCCACTTCAACGAGCTGAGTGCTTTGCTAGGCCTGGACATATAAAAATGAATACAGCGCAGCTGCTTTCCTTCCAGGGAACAGAATGGCCTAAACAAAGGGCTTTGGGGCAATGTGTTAAGGACTATAATTGAGGTGTGCACAAAGGGCTGGGGGCCAAAGGAGGAAGCCATAAATTCCTCCACCCACCGGTGGGGGAAACAGACAGAGAGATGATGATATTTCCTTGTGACAAACGCAAGACTTTTTCTTGATTATGCTCTACAAAGGCAGGTGGTAGTTTTAAGATTATGAACTGCTGTAATTCAGGGTGCTGTATTGGTCTACTAGCAAGTTTCACGTGTGATCAATGCTGAGTTTCAGTTACAAAATCTCAGAAGTATACACTTAAAAAAATAAATGTATGGGGACATCTCCCATGAAATATACACACTGTACAGAATGCCATGAACCATTAGATCCCAGCTTCAAAGTTGTTTTGAAACCTAAGTGAATGAAAGACATATGAGAAAACTCATATATCATCTTCTTATTTTAAATACTACTTTTTGCTTCTCTTAAGGCAAAAATGAAAGCAGTGCTGTATTATAGCATGGTATTTGGCTTTCTCTACATCTGTGTTTTTAAAAAGGAGGGTGTTGAATCAACTTGGACTTAACATCATTTATTATGCATACCATATTCCTACTTATAACACAGTTGTGACAAAACCCCCATTGTTCTTACACACCAGCCCCAAACTTGAGTCATTCTAATGTAAGCATGAGAAACTCCTTTCTCCTTTGGGGTGAATTTCCAAATTCCTCTGTGTTAAATTGAGGTCTAATTTTCCTTGTGCCTGGTTTTCACAAGAAGGTCCATTCCACCCCATGTGCTCCTTTTCAGCTGTCAATAACAGAGGCCGTGAATTCCCCACGGCTTCACAAAGCTAGTTCGGCAGAGCCATTCAGTCCTTCAGGAAAACAGGGCATTGATTTCAGCGAGTTCCCAGGGAGCAGCTGGAACAAAGAGATCAAAGGCCCACCTCTCTTCCCCTCCCTTGCTTTCATTAGGCCCAGCCCAGACCCACAGCGACAGGTCTCCTTGAGAGTAGGAGAGGCCTGGCAGACCACCTCACGGTTCAATTCAAATCCGTCCGTTTCCTACATTCCGGTGACAGTCCAGAAGGCTAACCATGACAAACCGGCACAATCGTCGCTATAATACCCCGCTCCCCAGTTCATCCAAGGTCAGTGGGGAGGGAAGCCCACTGCTTCTGGGCCTGCTGGGCCTCGACTGCCCTCTGACATTGCGTAACTAAACTTCTCCTCTCCCTCTCCCTCTCTGCTTCCACCCTGCAGCCCCACGAGTGATGGTCTCACTTAACAAACTGCAGTGTCTTTCATGTCGCCAAACCCGAACTGTCAGGAAACTTTACTTCCGGTCTAAGACCTGCCAGGGCCTCGGGTCGGGCAGTGGTTGTGTGTGTGTGTGTGTGTGCGCGCGCGCGTGCGCGCGCAGCTCTTCGTGGTTTGCACCCGTGTGTGAAAGCTCACTCGTGACACCCAGGCAGCCACTGGCTCGGAACAAACTAAGCCAGGACGGGCCGGGGGGCGGGGGGGGGGGCGCTGCGGCAAGAATCGGTCTGTATAAATTCCGCTCGCAAGAGCGCAGAGGCGAAGGAGGTTAGAACTCTTAGGGACTGAGGGATTCGCCCAAGGACCTGAAGGGCCGCGTGCCAATGAGTCGTGTGTGGAAGCAGCAGGAGGGTTGGCAAGAGGGAACCTGGAAGAAATCCACCCGTCCCCGCCGGTGCCCCTCTCGGAGCGAGCGTACTTAGAAGGGTTCTGAACTCGCGGTGAGGTGCGGAGCTGCGCCTCTGACACAGCCTCTCGCAGAGCCTGCCAAGGAACCCATTCGCTTTATTCGCTCTACTTCTGTCACTCATTGTGAACAAACCTGGGAATAGATGGGTTGCTTTTCAAAATTCCTAAACCAAAAAGAAAAGAAACAGTATTGGAATGAAAGGTATGGCCAACTCATTCCTTGATACAGAACACTCCTTAGGGGCTGCGGGAAGAACCTGGGGACCAACCAGAGACCCCCGAGCCCATGTTCCTCAACAGCCCCTCTGCCTGCCTAGAGTGATGAACACCCCTCAGGGAGAAAAGACTTGTTTTCAACTGGGACAGAAATGTGTTCCAAAATACAGAATTCTGATGTGGACAGGATGCTGAGCGTGGTGACGCACACCTGGACCCCAGCACTTGGGAAGCTGAGGCAGGAGGAGTACCGTGAGCTCGAGGCCATCCAAGGCTACACAGCGAGTTCAAGGCCAGCTTGAACTAATAGCGAGACCCTGTCTCAAAAAATAAAAAAATAAAGTGGGCAAGAAAGGTAGCCTGGACCAAGGGCAACGTGGCTGCTAAATTGGAAACCTGAAAGCTAACTCCAGCACTGACTCACTATAGGCTTTGGGGGCACAGTTAGCCTCTGTCTTCTATTCTTCTAAAATGCAAACTGAAATATATGCCAGGAATTTCCAGCAGTAAGCACACCTCCACAACTTTAGCTCCTTGACGAAGGCTCATCTTGTGTGTGGAACTTCGTTATACAGTCACAGGCTGTCCGATTCGATGGAGGGTCTGCAGACGCACCAAGTTCCTATAAACTAAATGATTTTTTTTTTTGAGACAGGGTCTCGCTTTGTAGTTCAGGCTGGCCCTGAGCTCACTATGGAGCCCAGGCAAGCCTCGAACTCAGCAGTCCTCCTGCCTCTGCCTCCCGAATGCTGGGATAACAGGCGTGAGCAACCATGCCCAGCCCAAATGATTTTTAAAAGCACTCCAAAAACTTACTGCTTAAAGAGAGGTTGCAGCAAGTGATCATATATACCCATCGATCTATTTATCTTTCAGAAACATTTACAAAGCATTTAGGAATAGTATTAATTTGACCTTTCCAACAACTGCCTGAGATAGGTGGTTTCTGGTCTATTTTTGAATGAGGAAAAAATAGGTTCAAGGGAGGTAAATGGACCTGCCAGTCAGCAAGTCACTCAGCAGAGACAAAACTTCAAATTCAAGTACTTTTGTCTAAAGCACATGCTGTTTATATTACAACTACCATGTACTATGAATAATTATTCACTATAAGCTCTTTGTCATAACTAAAGTAATAATCATAATCAACTTTATTTTTCCAGTGCTGGGAATTGAATCCATGGCCTTTTGCATGCTAGGTGAGTGTTCTACCACTGAACCACATCTGCATCCCTTTTTATTTTTATTTTTACACATGGTCTCACTAAGTTGCCCAGGCTGAACTCTAACTTGCCATCCTCCTGCCTCAGCCTCCCAAATGCTGGGATTATAGTGTGACACTATAATCGGCTATCCTAATCAATTTTTAAATCCAATGCATGTATCACTTTCATTCAGTGAGGTCATGTTTAGAGTGTGCACTGGGGTCAATCCATATTTAAATTTAACCGTTACCTTTTAGGAATTTAAAATGAAGAAACCGGCAGTATTGTCAATAGCTGTTTCCCCATTTGTATAGGAGGGTAAGAACACCTTCGCATGATTTGTAAAGGTTCAATTTGGATAACTGGTATAAACCACCTGGGTCCCCGTTGATGTACAATAAATGAACAATATTGGTAGTGATTATCATCAATATTCAAAATTAAATTAATATAAAGTCTTTTTAAAAAAGGATTCCTTTTATTATTTTTTTCTCAGTACAGAAGATCAAACTTGAGACCTTGCCAAAAAGTCTTCCTTTTAAAATTTAACGTTCAGCCTCTAGATTACATTTTACTGCCACCCCAACACTAAGTTTAGCACCCAAAGTTGGGATTTTATGGGAGTCAATAATGAACCAAAATCGGACTATTATACAAGATCAAAAGCTACTTTATAAATTAGAAACGTCAATTAACATGTATTTTTAAAAGGCTAATTGAGACCAACCCTTTGCTATAAAACACTGTGGTTTTTTTCTGTGCAATTCAGCTTTAGTTCTTGACATATAGCCACTTCAAGAAGAAACATAGTGATAACAAGAAGTTACAGTCTTAGGCATGAAGGGAAAAATACACACGGGGTGTTTGTTGCATGTCGATTAATGCATTAGTGCTCGAAAACAGTTAATACATATGTTATTTCACCCGCTCCCCACATCACTAAGAGTCAACAGATCAGCTTTCCAGCTCAAGAAAAGACCGCAGCAGTCAGCAGCAAGTTTTGTTTTTCACCCCTTTTCTTTAATACTCCACAGAGGGAGGGTAGCATGGAGATGTGAGGTACAGGCTGTACAGAATGCTGTGGGGGACAGATGGGACACCAAACCAGGGGAGGCAGCACAAGCTTTCAAGAGGAGGTGACAATTACACGTCAAACTCTGGCTAGTACAGACACACTTCTGGAATATTCCTGATTGTCCTCAGTTTAAAATTCTTCTGTACTTCTGAGCATGTCATTCAGTGACTTTGTTCTTTATCACAAACTTATGTGGATCCTTCCTCCCTGTAGTCATTGATACTACGAAGCACAGAGCTGAGGTCACTGTTGTGGGACTAACCATTATTAAATGCTTTTTTTGTCTACAACTCTGTAATTTTTTAAAAGTCATTATTCATGGGGCCGGAGATTTAGCTCAGTGGTTCCAGCGCCAGCCTGGCAAGCCCAAGGTCCCTGGTTCGATCCCTGGTAACCACATACAACAATAATGGGCATGGTGACTCACGCCCACCAGCAATCAGTACCACATACCACAGTGCAGGGCGTGGTGGCTCAAGCCTGTAATCCCAGCACTCGGGAGGCAGAGACAGGAGGATTGCTGAGTTCGAGGCTTGCCTGGGCTACACAGTGAGCTCAGGGCCAGCCTGAACTACAAAGCGAGACCCTGTCTCCAAAAAAAAAAAAAGGTTATTATTCATTCTCCTATTATGTTATCTAGTCTACAGTAGTATATGGTATTACACAACATATCATTTTATACATGCGTGTTATCTATAGACTATTAATATTGAGAAGTACTTTTTCTCTACTGTTATTTACCTCAGAAACTAATAGCTGGAAAGCACTCTGAAGAATATCTGAAACAACCTGGACAAGAAGTGCACACCTGTAATCCCAGCACTCTGGGAGGCTCAACAGGGAGATCAAACGTTTGAGAAGAGCCAGAGATCTTTCTGACTAATGAAATCCTGACTCAGGACAAAATTCCTGGGTCTTGTCCCCAGGACTGAAAAATTATGTATTTGTATACATAAAGAACAGGTCTCAGGGCCGGAGATTTAGCTCAGTGGTTCTGCCACCTGCCTAGCAAGTGCAAGGTCCCTGGTTCATCCTGGTAACCACATACAATGATATGATATCGGGCGTGGTGACTCACGCCCACCAGCAATCAGTACCACACCCCACAATGCTGGGTGTGGTGGCTCACACCTGTAATCCCAGCCCTCAGGAGGCAGAGGCAGGAGGATTGCTGAGTTCCAGGCTTGCCTGGGCTACATAGTGAGCTCAGGGCCAGCCTGAACTACAAAGTGAGACCCTGTCTCAAAAACAAAACACCCCAAAACAAACAAACAAAAAGAACAGGTCTCACCAAAAAAGGCAGCCGGCAGCCGGCAGCCGGTAGCTGGCAGCTGGGAACTCTAATGACTTTCTCTGCTGTTCAGGGTTGAGGGTCGGCTTCTAATTCCCCTTCTAATTCACCCCACCTAATTCCATCTTCTTTAGCAACAGCAAATAGAATTTTTTTTTTAAGTAAGGTATTCAGCCACTTGAAGACATCTGTGACAATCCCACACAATGAGTTACAAAGGTCGCTGTTTTCTAATTAACATTTATTTTATTCCAAACACTTTCTAGTTTCCCTTTGGACTTGTAAAATAATTTTCAGAGCAGTTTTAGGTTCAGGGCAAAATTGGGCTGAAGACATAGAGATTTTTCGCTTATTCTTGACCTCACAATCTAGTCTCCTTCATTAGCAGTGCCTCCCGCCAGGTTAGTACATTTGCGACAAATGACGAATTCACACGAACTTACAACCCACAGTGGGCACTGTGGCTCACTCTTGATGCACACTGTCTGGGTCTGAACAAGTTTATGATAGGCAGCATCACTAGAATATCATACGAAGAAGTTTCATACCCTAAAAATTTCATGGCCCACCTATTTGTCCATATCAACTCCTGATATTTTCACTCTTTCCACCACCTTTTTAGAATGTTTGTCTTACAGCTAGAACCCTATACTATGGAGTCTTTTCAGATCACCTTCTTTCATTTATTAACATGTTTCTGCTGGCTTGAGCCACCCGTGGTACAAGCATGACACTCCCGTCAGGTGGTCCAAACTGCCTGGCAGCAAGACATATGAATTTATGGCCCCTTTATGAGTGTATTCACATGTATTTAAGCTTCTTCTAGTTACTTGATAGCTCATTCTGGTGCTATTTCATTTATTTTCTGTCTCCTGGGTCACTTAATATAGTTCCTCAGCATAACCATCTGGGTTTGGTATTGTCTGTTCTGGAAGTTTATTTTAGTATGATTTCTTTAGTACATATAGGACTACTCAGGTCATTTCTCCTGGGGAGTGAGTTTTGGTAGTATGTATGTGAGTCTCAAGGAACTGATCCATTTTGTCTAATTTATCAAATTTGTTGGCAAAGAGTGTAGCATTCCCTTCTTAATCCTATACTCAATCTTTCATTCCTCCCATCGATAATTCATGTATTTTTTTTTCCTGGTTGCCTGGTTAGAAGTTTATCATTTTATAGTACGGATCTTCTGAAGGTACTGGCTTTTCATTTTGTTGGTTTTCTTCATTGCTTTCCTGCTTTAAATTTTGTTGAGTTCTGCTCTAGTGTCTGTTGTTTATTTCTTTCTGCTTGACTGAAGTTTAATTCATTGTTCTTTTGCTAATTTTTCAAGGTGGAAAAAGATTGGTTTTAGATCTTTCTTCTTAGTTACTATATGTATTAAATGCTATAATTTCCCTCTAATTACTATTTTAGTTATATCTCACATATTTTGACTAATTGGTTTTTCATTTTCAGTTAATTTGAAATATTTTTTAAATTTCCTCAGGACTTCTTTGACCTGGGTTATTCAGCAGCATGCTAATTTCCAGACACTTGAGACTTTTTCAGTTACTTTTCTTCTATTGACATCTAGTTTAATGTTTGTTGTAGTCTGAGAATATATTTTGAATGATATATGTTCTTTTAAATTTGTTTAGGTGCATAATTAGAAAATGTCCTCAGTATAATAAAAGTATTTTTTTTTACAGATCCCTCTCTGTTCTAATTTAATTCCATTACAGCCAGAGAACACTTTATCCTTTTGAATTCATTGGTTTATTTTCTTACTCAGAATGTGGTCTATCTTGGTAAATGCTCTGTTAGGCACAGTGTTCTATAAATGCTAATTATGTCAAACTGGTTGATGGTCCTGCTGTTCAAGTACTCCATATCTGTACTGATTTTCTATGGACTTTTTTTTTTTTTTAAAGACAGGGACTTTATAAGTCACTAAGTTGTCCAGGCGAAGCTTGAATTTGCAATGCTCTTGCCTCTGCCTCTCAAATTTCTGGGGTTACAGGTCTGCACCATCTCACCCACCTTAACTATCTACTTGATCTGTCATTTACTGGAAGGTGTTGAAATCTGGCTATAATTACAGATTTGTCTATTGCTCCTTATCTATATTGAAATTTTTTTTTTTTTTTGAGACAGGGTCTCGCTTTTGTAGTTCAGGCTGACCCTGAGCTCACTATGGAGCCCAGGGAAACCTCAAACTCAGCAATCCTCCTGCCTCTGCCTCCCGAGTGCTGGGATTACAGGCGTGAGCCACCACGCCCAGCACTGTGGTATGTGGTATTGATCGCTGGTGGGCCTGAGTCACCACGCCCAGCACTGTATGTGGTTACCGGGATCGAACTCAGAACCTTGCGCTTGTGAGGCAGGCGCCTGAACCACTGAGCTAAATCTCCGGCCCAATATTGAAATTTTTTTTAGATCTACAAACTCAAGATAATATCTGCTTGATGAATCTAGCACTCTATCACTACAAAATAATCCTCTTTATCTACAGTATTATACTTTTCTATAATTTTTACTTTGATATGAATACAGCTCCAGTAGGATCTATGAATTCTAACATGGTACGTTATTTTCCATCTTTCAGATTGTAAGCTTCCTTGTGTCTGTATATATGAAGGGTATTTTCACAGATAGCAGTTATTTCTTATTTTTAAAAAGCCTAATTTGCCATTCTTTGATTTTAATCAGTGTATTTAATCAGTGTATGATATAGTGTTATTAGTGACAGATTAGGCTTAAATGTAGTACCTTGCTATTTGTTTTCTAATTGTGCCAACTGTTCTCCCTTTTTTCTTTTACTGCTTCCTTTAGAATTGAATATATTTTTCTGATTTACTTTTATCTCCATCTTATAACTATTTTGATATTTTAGTGGGTACTTTCTAGTTCACAGTTTTATTTTTAATTCTCAGTGTATCTTCAAGAATATTAGGGCTGGAGATTTAGCTCAGTGGTTCCGGCACCTGCCTCACAAGCTCAAGGTCCTGAGTTCGATCCCAGTAACCACATACAATGCTGGGCGTGGTGACTCACGCCCACCAGCAATCAATACCACATACCACGGTGTCAGGCATGGTGGCTCATGCCTGTAATCCCAGCACTCAGGAGGCAGAGGCAGGAGGACTGCTGAGTTCGAGGCTTGCCTGGGCTACATAGTGAGCTCAGGGCCAGCCTGAACTCCAAAGCGAGACCCTGTCTCAAAAAAAAAAAAAAAAAAAAAAAAAGAATATTATACCTCTGCACATGTAAATCATAAAAATTTCTGACTCTTGTGATTGTTGTATCGTTTACATGCTTATATCTTATACTATAGTTACTTCTGTTTTAAAATTTACATTTAAAAGGTATTTTCATAAATTTATATATTTATCCCAATGGTTACCTACCATCTATGATAGGTATTTATTTCTGTTTGGTATTATTTTCCATCTCTCTTCAAAAGCTCCTTTCACACTTTTTGCACAAAGGATCTATCCTGTTATTTTCTATGCTTGAAAACTTTTATTACATCTTGTTTTTTGAAAGATATTTTCAGGGCTATAAATTTCTAAGTTGATTGGTTCAGGAGTTTAAAGATGCTGCTCCACTGTCTTCCCAACTGCATTGCCTTTGAGAAGTCTGCTGTCGTTCTTATCTTTCTTCCTAATGTGTACTGTCTTTTTTTCTCTATTTTTTTCTATTATGGGTTTTAAACTATTGGATTATACTGTGCTTTGGTATATTTTTCTTTTGTATTTGGCACTCACTGAGAGGCACAAAATTCTATTTTGTGTATTTGGCACTCACTCTAGAAACACAAAATTCTATTTAGGTATTTTTCTGTTTTCTAACATCTTAAAGATATGGAACACAGTTAGAACTATTTTTGTGATATTACTAAATTTGTTTACTTATTGAATTTTCATTAAACAGTGCCAAAATCTGTTAAAATTATGTTAGTATCTTCATATGCCTAAAAGTAAGCCATTAAAGAGGGATCATAAGACTTTTTGTATGTATAAAGGCCAGATGGAAAATATTTCAGGTTTTAGATGCTATGTGGTCACTCATAATTATTCATTTCTGCCACTGCAATGTGAAATCGCCCATAGGCAATATATAAGTGGATGGGGGTGGCTGTAGTCCAATATAATTGTATTTATAGAGCTAGAGAGTGGACTAGATTTGGTCAATTTACAGACTCTTGGCTTAAAGAATAAACTTGTTGGGCCAGAGATTTAGCTCAGTGGTTCCGGCACCTGCCTCACAAGTGCAAGGTCCTGAGTTCGATCCCTGGTAACCACATACTATGCTGGGTGTGGTGACTCACACCCACATGCCACAGTGCTGGGCGTGGTGGCTCATGCCTGTAATCCCAGCACTTGGGAGGCAGAGACAGGAGGATTGCTGAGTTTGAGGCTTGCTTGGGCCACATAGTGAGCTCAGAGCCAGCCTGAACTACAAAGTGAGACCCTATCTAAAAAAAAAAAAAATCTGAAAAAAGAGAAATGGCTGACATTTTAGCAGGCCTAGACCAGTCTGTGTGCTGGGGTTAGTTTTTCCTCAGTATGGTAGCACTGCTCTTCTGAGTATTCTACCAAATGTCACATGACAAAGTTCTCCACTCTTTAGTGGGGAGAGACACATTCTTCTCACCCCACTTTTGTCTTTACACTGGCTCCTTTCTCAGTCTTAGTAGTTATCTGTACAAACTAATCAGCACTCAGCTCAAGACTTCAAGGAAATCTCAAAATAGCATGGGAACCTATTGTTGGTCCAACTCTCTTCTCTGCAACTCTGGTCTTCAAATGTTCACTTCCTCAGTTTCCCTGAATTGCTAACTGTACCACTTCAACTCAGAATAGCCATGAGGCTGTATCTGAGGCCCCCTTCCTGCAGTGCAATCTGGGCTAGATCATTTGTTTTCCTTCCTTCAGTGTTCACTGTCTTTTGTCACTTGTCTGTTGTCCGAACATTTCTGTTTCCATTCACAAAGGAGCACAAACCCAATTTTCTTAGTGGAAGCAAAGGTCACTTCTGTGCAAGTCCTGATTCCTTATATTTATATGAGAGCTTTTTATGTAGAAAGAAGCTGCTGTAGCATGACTCATTATCCAGGAAAAAAAAAAAAGAGTATTAGGCAAAGTCAGTAACTACTGAGTCCTTTTCTCCATCAGCTTTCCCATCTTTGTGGGATATATTGGAGGATGGAAGTCAAATTGTGTATATAAATTGAACATTTGTTTTGCATACAAACAATATTGATGAGGAGCTATTTGTCTGGCACTGGTCTAGGAGTGAAGACTCACCAGCACAAACAGTATACACAAGAATTCCTACCATTGTACAGCTTAACTTTGAAAGGTAAATACAAAATATGTGATATCAAATAGTGAAAAATGAAGGACTAGGAAGCAATAGGCAGGAATAAGAAGCTTGCTAAATGGGGTCAATTTGAAATATGCTGACCAGGGAAGACTGGGAGGAAACACGATAATTAGGAAGAAGTGGAAATTCAGGGAGGATCTGAAAGAGGTCAAGGAACCAGTCAGGCAGCTATTGTGGGAACAGTAACTGCAAAACTTGACACAGGGATAAGACACTGTGTGTGTTTAAGGGACTAAGTGAGAGGAGTAGTAAAAGAGCAGGCCAGAGGCAACAGGGCCAGCATCACACAGGTGCTGATAAGCCTCCCAAGTGAGACAGGGAGGCCCTGGATACGCCAGAGCTGGAAAGTAACATGAACAGACTTATAGTTTTAAATAATTTATCTGGCTGCTGTTTGAAAACTGAATTCGAAGAGACAAAGTATAAAAGCAGGGAGACCAATTAGAAGCTATTATAATAAATGGATGATGAAGGCTGGCACCAGGGCTGCAGCAGAGGAAGTGGGGAGAAGCCGTCACGTTCCGGATACACACGAGCGGGACTTGACAGCCTCTCCTGACAGCTGGATGTGTGGACAGCAGGGAAGAGAAGAGAGCAGTGACAAGGTATCTCACCTGAAGATCAGCTGCCGTTGACTAAGAGGAAGAGGACGAGGGAAGAAGAAAGTGCAGTTAGGAGTAGATGAGAATTTAAGCGCTTGGTTGAAGGTGTAGTAGGTCTAAGGATCAGGTTGAGCAGTTGCGTATTTGAATCTGGGAATCAAATTAAGTTCACACTGCAAAGAGCAGTGTCTAGCACATGTGTTTATTTAAATCCAAAAAAATGAATGAGATCAGCTGGGGTGAGCACAGCTCATCCCAACATCTAAGGCCTGTACGCTGAGACACCTAACACTTGCAGGTCAGGGAAATGCGGAGGTATCTGCAGAAGAGATGAAGCAGAGTGGCCATGGCCACAGAAAGGCGGCGGGAAAGTGTGAAGACTCAGAAGACAAGGGAAGAGTGATTCCCCAAGCAGCACAGTCAGCCTTCTTGCAGAACTAGATTTGCAATACAGAGCTCGCTGGTGACACAGGAGTTTTGACAAACAGTGGGAATCAAAGCCTGATTAAAACAGCAGAATGAGTGTGCAGAATGATAACAGGCCTGTTATCTCTGCATTCTGGGTGACTGAGGCAGGAGGACCGAAAGTTCAAGCCTAGCCTGAGCAACTTAGCAAGATCCTGTTCCAAAATGGAAAAAAGTTAAAAAGAACAGGATGTACCTTAGTGTGAAGGCCCTGGTTCTGAGCCACAGTACTGAAAGACGGGGGGACAAAACGAATTGAGAAATTGTGCAAATAAGAGTAGAGTAAGTAAATGAAGCAGCTGCTAAAGAGGGATGGGTGTTAATTTTCTAATAAAAATGAAGGGAAGAAACAACTATTGTCGCAATATTCCTGAATAGGCAATGCAGGATGGAATCTAAGCATGCATGAATAGGTATGTCATTTAGATTGGGTTTAGATCATCCATGCAAAAGAAAAGAGGTGGAACATGGGGACAGAGGCAGCTGGCCTCATCGTGAATGTAGCAATGAGAGTTTACAGAATTCTCTTTCAGGCATTTCTGTGTTCTTAGTGAAAGGGGAAACAGGCTCATCAGCTGAGAGGGAGAAATGCAGAAGAGGATTTGGAAATTTATATAAAAAGAAGTTTTAAGTAGTTCCTTAGGAATTAATTGTCCAAATTACCAAAAACATTAAGAGCCCACTTGAAGTTATCAATCAAAGTTAGGCCATGAGCATGGTCGGGTGCTTTTTCTAGCTTTGTTCCACTGGATAGCTGCAGGCATGGACCAGGCAGTCATAGAGGTCAAGATTCTTATAGCAAAAACCTTCTTAAGCTGAGGAGGAAGGATGAGGGAGGAGAGTGTGTGGGTAATTTGAAGAGTAGGGTTGGCTCTTTATGCTGAGTTAGGAAGGATGTGAGATAGAAGGGAAATGCAGTGCACTGGAAATGGAGGGTGTCTGGGTGGAGTTAAAAGGTGCCTGATGGGCCAGAGATTTAGCTCAGTGGTTCCGGTGCCTGCCTAGCAAGCACAAGGTCCCTGGTTTGATCCCCGGTAACCACATACAATAATACCAAGTATGGTGACTCATGCTCACCAGCAACCAGTACCCATACCACAGTGCCAGGCATGGTGGCTCACGCCTATAATCCCAGCACTCGGGAGGCAGAGACAGGAGGATTGCTGAGTTCAAGGCTTAACTGGGCTACATAGTGAGTGCAGGGCTAGCCTGAACTACAAAGTGAGACCCTGTCATCACCCCCCCACAAAAAAAAAGGTGCCTTGTGGAGAATGGAATTCTGGGACTCAAGATCACCAAGGGAAAACAGCTTTTGTAAGTGACTCAGGCCCAAGGGCACCCAAGGGAGTAAATAGTGGAAGTAGTTTGGAGGTCAAGCTCACCAAAGAAGAGGAAGTCAAGGAGCTCAGAAACCTAGGTACTAGAAGGACTCGGGTCTTGAACAGTTGGATGGTAATCAGTCAAAGATTAAGTGTGGGACAATAGCGCAGGAATAAACAGACAAGTACAAGAAGGAAGAATATGCCACATATTTTACTGTTTGGATTTTTGGTTTTGATGTTTTAAAACTATATTTACAACAACTATTTAGGTACAGCTCTGTCAGCTGATCAATGACCTTTCATACTACAACTTCCTCTCCTTCTGAAATGTCATTTTGCTTTCACTGTGAAAAATGGACAGCTGATCCTGTCCACTATACCAACTGCCTAAATTTTAAAGCAATATTTCCTCTTAAATGTTTTGTGAAGCACCAGTCCTGTGATATGTTTGATGACACAGGGGTCACACGGTCAAACATGTTTGAGGAACACCACAAACCAAAGCCACTTTCAGAAAAACCAGTTGTGGGAAAAAATACTAGTTTAATTTCAACTCAGTTTTCCCTGCTGATAACAACCACAGTGTCCTTTTCCCATATAGTATCAATTGACATCCCAAGGAATGAGGATTCAAAGGCCTGCACTTTGGGGAAGATTGCACTAGATGTGTGTGGGGGGGGCGCACGTGTGTGTGTTTTGAGACAGGGTCTCGCTTTGCAGTTCAGGCTGGCCCTGAGCTCACTATGGAGCCCAGGCAAGCCTCGAACTCAGCAATCCTCCTATTTCTGCCTCCTGAGTGCTGGGATTACAGGCATGAGCCACCACGCCCGGCACTGTGGTATGTGGTATTGATTGCTGGTGGGCATGAGTCACCACACCCAGCATTATATGTGGTTACCAGGGATCAAACCCAGGATTTTGCGCTTGCGAGGCAGGCGCCAGAACCATTGAGCTAAATCTCTGGCCCAAGATGTGTGTCTTTTTGATGGCCTCAAAATAGGTGATACAGAACCGGCTAGAACAAGATTCAAGGTACTGACTGAGGAATCATCAGAGAACGCAAACATTCATGCCATTACCTTGTAATAGCAGTCGTGTGTACTGCTAACATGATGGAAAACAACCATCTTCTAACAGTGAAAGTTCTTAAACATGCCTTTAAAATTGGCTTAGCATATTTCAGTCCCTCTGCATCTGATATATCTTATATCTAGATGTCCCCTCAAAGCCTCATGCTGTCATAGGTAGGACTTTTTGGAGGTGGCTGGATCTAGGATGTGTGTTCTGGGGTTGAGGATGTGCTGCTGGGATCAATTCATGGTGCCATGCTAGGATGAAGGTGACCCACCCTGGGTGGGAGTGCTATCTATCCTGAGGGCGGACAGCCTGCCTAAAATATAAAGGATATAAAGACAGTTATTGTTTGTCGCTTGCTTCCTCGCTACTTCACTGCTTTTCTGCCTTCATGCCTTTTGCCTGCCATAAACATTTTTCCTTTGCCATGGAACCCTGCCATAGAATCAGTCACCTATGAACTGAAACCTCTATAAACTGTAAGCTACAATAAGTCTCTGATAATTTAACTTTAGGTGTTGGATATTTTGTCTCAGCAATGAGAAAAGTAATGAAGACAACATCAAACCAAAACAAAAACAATTTGGATGAAGACTGTGAAAAGCCAACAGACTGGAAAGATAGAAAAACCTCAGCTCTGTAGGTGCCCTTTGTTCCCACTTAGTAGAAGCCTAGAAGGAAGTCATTCAAGAAACAGATACTGCCAAGCACAATGCCACATGCTTATAATCCCAGAGTTTGAGAGGCAGAGGCAGGAAGAGTGCTGAGTTTGAGGCCAGCCTGGGCTACATGAGTTCAAGGCCAGCCTGAAGCACATAGTGAGACTGTGTCCTCAGTAAACAAAAACAAATAGATACTCCTAACCTAAATTGGGGAGACCAAACTTTTTCAAAATAACTATTACCGGGCTGGAGGGTTAGCTCAGTGGTTCTGGCGCTTGCCTCGCAAGAGCAAGGTCCTGAGTTTGATCCCCGGTAACCACATAGAATGCTGGGCATGGAGACTCACGCCCACCAACAATCAACACCGCATACCACAGTGCCGGGCGCGGTGGCTCACGCCTGTAATCCCAGCACTCGGGAGGCAGAGGCAGGAGGATTGCTGAGTTCCAGGCTTGCCTGGGCTACATAGTGAGCTCAGAGCCAGCCTGAACTACAGAGCGAGACCCTGCCTCAAAAGCAAAAAAAAATAAAAAATAAAAAAATAACTATTACCTACTAGCATCAGAAAAGTGAAACAGATCTTACGGTAACAACATAAGAGACGAATAATGACATTTTACTCCTCCTGTTGCTCCAGAACCCTAGGAAATGTACTCTCTGAGATTAGAGAAGATAAAGTGCTGGGAAGGATAAAAAATTGCAATGTCAACTTACAAAGGCCAATGGAACTGGGTATGAATCAGGCAGGGATGCTCTAAAAACAAAGAGAAATTATTATTTAGTTACCCATCTGTAATCTTTACTCTTAAAACCGTTGTAGATTCATATGCAATTTTAAGGGCTTTCACTTGCTCTCCCCAAACAGCAACATTTTGGAAACTCATGGCACAATCAGAGTATTATATTAACACAATTCCCAGACATCCGGGTTGTCTGTGTAGACTGAGCTCTAGACAGTTCTCTAGGCAAAGACAAGCTCACATCTCCACCTTCACCACAGTCAAGATACCAGACAACTGTGGGGCGGGGAGGACCCTCACGCTGCCCTGACCATCCTCCTAGCCTCCAGCGCTGCCCTAGGGCCCTAGCTCCCATGCCTCTCCATCTTTAATATAACAATACTAACATCCATTTATAAGTATTTTACTCATAGTCCAAAAGAGACCTACTACTCAGCTCCATATCAAATTGTGAGTAAGGAATTCTGCTTTACTGCACTAAAGACTACACTTGAGTGTAACAAACAAGCCTTTGTAAAGAGAAGTTTCTTCTCATTCTTAGCATGGACTGCTCCCTTCAAACATCAAAAGGTGAAAGAAGACAGAAAGGTATGTTGTCTGAACTCACATTCTGTGTTTTCAATATTTCTGCAACAAGAAATCTGCCAAAGGACAACCAAGGCATTTCACACACGTTAAACCCTCATAACCCATTAATATGCACAGCACTGTCATCTCTGCTTGACCCAGGGGGAAACAGAGTCAGGGACAAGTTTGCTATCAAACTAGCAAGTGGCAGATTTCAGCCCTGAGAACCAGAGGAGCCTGGCGCTCAAGGCCTACCAGGAGGAAATCAAACTATTTTGTGTAGTTACCACAAATCAACTCCGCTTTAACACACAGTAACTGAATAAGGGAAATGCCCAAAACAATAACTTGTGAAATGGAAAAAATGCTTTATTCAAACACAAAATGACAGAAAATTGTCAAAAATGAAGGGCAGAACACACTGGCAGCCCTTGGCGACGGCGACAGACGCTTGCCAGCCCTGAATTGCGAGGACTCGACTGACGCTGCAGATTGTCAGACAGTAGTTTACACAGACCTGTGATTACTCCTGAATAAAATGTATTCAGCTGGGCAAAGATGACAACGGGAAAATTGAAATTTTCAGTCACAGATAAAAGCTGCACAAAATTAGGCTGCTTAGCCAACAGTCACCTCAAAGTCCAGAGATAGTGTCCAGATAATAACAGTAGGTACCTATTGTCAGGAACCTTCTGTGGGCCTATTAGCTTAATGATACAGCATTACCACTGTGCTTCCGTAGATACTTACCTCTCTGAAACCACATAACACATTTAAGATTAGCTGTGGCATTTCTCCCGATCACTCAACAAGGCTCCAACAGGACCATGCGGTGAGCTGCCCAGCGCCCTGTGTGGTGCCCCTCACTGCCCCGACTTTACAGACCTGTCCTGGATGATCTAGGGAGGAGGGACATGGGGCAGAGAACACGGGATTGGCACTATGTGCTGTCCATAAAACCGAGTTACACACCAGATTTAGGGCAGCAGGGCTCTGAAGTTCCTCTTCCACAGGAAGCCACATACTAAGCATCGTCCCAACTCTAGGAGATGAAATAAACTCATTTATCTTGTTCATATTTAAACATCCCGAAACTTCAGAACGATTATGCTACGCACTTTCTTTAAACCACAGTTTTGTTAATTTATCATCCCTACACTCTGTAATCTCTCCCACCTGCTCAGAACTCACACTTTCTTAAGGTAGAGGGGAAAAGGGAAGGGGCCTCTTCCCCTTTACGGACAACACCCCACATCCTTCACTGAGACACCGGACATCACGGCGGGGCCAGAGTGGTGGCCTCGGGGGACACCGGACACAGCTTCTCTTTCAGTGATTCCTAACACCCACGTTTTTGTGAGCACCATAATTTTGGGAATGCTCTTGTCCTCTTTCTTGGGTACACATAAAGCAGGGCCAACCCATTTTTATCTGAATGCTCCATCTCTAAAGAAAGGGACAACAGATTTCAAACTTCTAAGAGAAGAAGAACTGGAATTCCTTCATCATTCACATCTGTGTCCAATTCTTTTTGCAGGGAGACACAGACTTAGTAACTGATTTGCAATGTACCATGATTGGCTACTCCTCTCTCTTTCTAAAAGCACGCGCTCAGTTTAGTATACTCTTTCTCCACGCACAGAACACAAAGCCTCAGCACTTCTCCTCCCGTTCCAGAGCCTCCTCGCAAGAAGCCTTGGTCAGCAGCAGTGGCCATGCTCAAATGCGTGTCCCTCTTCCTGTGTGTTAGTCACCTGGGGGCACACGGCATAAGCCTCCTGTTTGGCTGGTCTTCAGTGGTTCTTCATTTTAAAACATATATAAAATTAACTGAATTCTTTGTGTTTGCTTTGTTTGTATGTCACCTCAGCTACAATGTTTATATCACTAGTTCCTCCCTCTCCCTCCCTTCCTTCCTTCCTCTTTCCCTCCCTCCCTCCCTTTATTTCCTCCTTCATTTCTTCTGTTTCCTCCTTCCTTCTCTTTTTCTCTTTCTTTCTTTTTCTTTCCCTCCCTTCCAGGGCCTCATACACACTAGCCAAGTACTTTATAGCTGAGCTACTTCCCAGCCCCCTTTTTAACTTTTATTTGAGGGAGTTTTTAACTTTTATTTAACAGAGTTACCACTGAGTCTTCAAACCTGCAATCCTGCCTCAGCCTCCTGACTAGCTGGGATTCCATGCACATACCACCACACCCAGCTCACTGGTTCCCTAACTGTTACACTCTTAGAGGACAGGAACCACATCTATAAAAGTAAGTTGACAAAAAGTACAGCCAGCCTTGCACAAACATCCCACAAAGGCCTCTGGTGGTGCGATAACGAAGGATTGGTCACCGTCAGCAGTTCTCGTCTCCATCAGCCTGGCCCCGACATGAGCGAGTCACTGAAACCTCCGTGGAGAAGCAGGGCTCAGCTTCGGAGGCTCCTGCGGGCACTTCCCTGTGAATCCCACTACCTGCCAGGAAGGTACCAGCCCTTCTCTCCCCGAAGGGTTTCCTAGCTGACCATCCCTGTCTTACTCATTTCAGACTGCAATAACAAAGGGCTGCAGACAGAGATCAGACACAGCAGACATGAGACCAAGGACTTCACCTTCCAGGGACTCTGACCCTCCCTCATTATATGGTCCGCTCCGCGTCAACACTCCGACCCTCCACCTTGGCACGACATTGGTCTTCGCTACTTTCAGCTGAGAAAAGGACCTTATTTACCTGTGAATGTTTTCTGTGTTGAATTCTTGGTGGAAATTACTTGTTTTCTCAACAACTTGAGAAGGGGTGATTTCAAGCCCTGTGTATAATTATAATCTTGGCTGAGAGGAAACAAAACCTTCCCTAATGTGCCACGTTAATAAACAGGGCAGGCATCTGACTTCTGACAACGACTGGAGTCCTCAGCCAGCGGCCTGTCCTTCAGGCGCTCACACCTCACTGTTCCTTAGCTGATCTCATTAGCTGCTGACATGATTGGATGTCACTAAGCCGTGTCACAATTACATCACCTCGTGAAGTCAGAAAATCTAGAACTGAGGCAAATCTATCTGATGAGCCGACACCCGAGAAACTGATCTTTATATAATGAGATTTTAGGAGAATTTTAACGTCAAAACACAACACTCAACTGTGGTGACAGAGCATTTTCCCTCCCAGTTCTGCCTCAGAGGCCGGCTTAATAAGTTTGAGCCGTGATAGAGCCCTGTGGCCCTCACCTTTCTCTGGTTTTTTTTTCGAAGCACACAGATGCCGGGCTTGCCAGGAACTGTCATGAAACCCACACAAGAGTGACTCTGCTCAAGACCCAGGCTCACTCTGGCCCTCAGCCAGCGACACTCTCCCTGCTGAACAGAGAAGCCCTGGAGCCACGAGTCGTGCTAGATTCTGCTTCTCATGCTGAGAACCGTGGAATTCCTAAAGGCGACTGCGTGACTCTTTCCCAGACCCTGCTTTTCAAGGCAGACCACGGCTCTGGTGGGCCTGAGACCAGAGGCAGCGCGTGGCAAAGCTGATTGGGGGATGGGCAGGGCCTGTGGATGACGAGATCCCAGGACGGTGCCAAATAATTCCCACGATCTGGAACTTCTCAGGCTCCCCTGAGAGGCGGGCTGCATAGAAGGACGCAGACACCACAAGCCGCCTGCTATCATGACTTCCCAAGATAACCTACGCTGTTTCCCAGGCTCCTGTACTCTTGATTTCTCCTTTTTCCCTTGTTCTGCCCAAGCTCACTCCACAGAGCTGGTTTCTCCCAGCCCCGTTCGTCTTTCACTTTTCAAATAAACTTTTGGTTCCACGTTTGACTTGGCTCACCCAATTCTCTTTGAGAGGCAAGAAGGACCTGGAATACCTTTGACTGACGAGCCATTTCTAAAATAACTACCGGGTAACAACAGGCCCGGTGAGTAGTCAAGGGGCGGGTGTTCTCTGAGGGTGCAGACACGACTCTGATATGGTCCCTTCGTGGTACGGAACAGGACACAGAACGGAAGGAGAGGGGAAGATGGGCCAGGGTTGGGGCCAGCTTGGCCCACACGGTCATGTTCCGGAGTTGTGTCTTCCAAGATTACATATTCAAACGTGGTTTTCCAGGTCACATGAGAGTGATATTCGGATACATCATAAAAAAACTTTATATTTCATTGTGAGCTTTATCCCTTATCACAAGGTGGGGCACTGACTAGTTCTAGATGGTTAACAAACAGTTAATTACAGGATTAGTATGGTACGCCACTGGATAACTCCCTGAACACCTCGTGTACTCCATGTGGAAGGCGACTGGGTTACGGGGAGCTGTGGATGCCCGGGGGCTGAGTGAGGACCTGTCCAAAGAGGCCCAGAAAGGCACCTCCCTTCTCCCTCTACTTTCTGTCTGCTGTGAGGTGAGGAGCTTTCCTCCACTGGGCACTTCCCCATGCCATCTCTCCCCTGGAACTACCCTACTGTGACTGAAACCTCTACAAACTCGAGCCAAAATGAACTTCTCCTTCTTGGAGTTGTGGGCCTTGGGTATTTTGTCCCAGCAATGAGAAAGAGACAAAGACCATTCGACATTCTCTTCCCCTAGTATAGCAACAAGGACAACTAAGTGTCTCAAATGATAATTATCTTATTTGACTATCTTAATAATTATTTATCGATTTATCAATAATTATCTTTTTTGACTATCTGAATAATTAAGATAGCAGCACATCCACAGGTTTGCGTGTGGGGGGCAGTGCCTCTTGCAAACCCAAGGTGCATATTTAGTAACAGCAAAGATAAACTTTTAGGGGGAGACCCTTGAGAATTACGAATGTCTTATCAGCACAGCACTACATTAGCCCATCTTGGCTAGTAAAAATTGGAACCTGAGGGCTGGGGATTTAGCTCAAGTGGTACCGCACCTAACCTGGACGCACAAGGGCCCGAGTTCAATCCCTGGTACCACAAAAAAAAAAAAAAAAAAAAATTGGAACCCAAAATAGGACTTTGCCTTAGCAATGCCCTAATATACTTAACCTTGGTTCAGTGGTCAGCAAGCAGTGAAGAAAGCCTCAGGAAGATGATGCTATATTTTATACAGTGGCCACATATTTGGTAACACATTTACCTCTGGTACCTCAGGAAGCAGAAGTCCTGCCTTAATGAACTTGTGTCCTAGGAGAAAATAATGCTTTGGAAGTATACATCTGGCAAGGTATTTCAGAAAAGAGAAGAGGTCAGAAAAAATTATCCAGTTTTCCACAATAAGTGAAAGGGAATAGAAGACTCAGACATTTCAGCTTTCACAGTCCGAAGGGCTGAATCCTCAGCTGCATTCAAGAGAAGACTCTGAAGGGCAGAAAACATTGTTGTGATTGTTGTGAAATTGAAGTGCTTCAGGGTAAAGACAGAAAATGTGCCCATTAAGTCATTTCCTGAGAATAAATGCCAGTGCAAAAAATCAGGCTGAGGGCAGAGCTTTCCCATGGAGGTCAGAGAGACCCAGTAACTTTTGTCCGGTGCAGAACGGGAGCTAAGGAGCGAGGAAACATGCCCAGATCACATCCAACAACCAGGTCTTGGCACAAAATAAAATTCAGGGGTATGTTCATTTGCACATAGACACGTTCCAAATTTTGAAGCATCTTGTGCCATCAAAATGAGCCTTCTCGTGCCAGGCGTGGTGTCTCATGCCTGTCATCCCAGCACTCGGGAGGCAGAGGCAGGAGGACCGCTGAGTTGGAGGCTTGCCTGGGCTACATAGTGAGCTGAGGGCCAGCCTGAACTACAAAGCGAGACCCTGTCTAAAAAAAAAAAAAAAAAAAAATGAGCCTTCTCTACGCAGGCAGTAGGCAAGAGAATGTTTTGATCCCACGCAGGGCAAATTTTCTACTGCCACTTGAGTGTGGCTACAGAGGGAGAAACTATCCTCAGGAGCAAAATCCTCAGACCACATCTTAAAACAGAGAAGAAGGTAGACTCAAGGCCTAATCAAGAAACATTTTGCTTCCCAGGTTGAGCTGATTTCAAAATTGCTATGGATTGCTTGATCTCTCCCTTAAGGAACCCTGGTGAAATTTACAAAGACTAGCTTTGAATCGGTAGTTTCTTTTCTTTTCTTTCTTTTTTTTTTTTTTTTTTTTTTTTTGAGACAGGGTCTCGCTTTGTAGTTTAGGCTGGCCCTGAGCTCACTGCATAGTTCAGGCAAGCCTGGAACTCAGCAATCCTCCTGCCTCTGCCTCCCCAGTGCTGGGATTACAGGCTTGAGCCACCAAGCCCGGGATCTCTTGTGGTATGTGGTACTGACTGCTGGTGGGTGTGAGTCACCATGCCTGGTAATGTTGTATGCGGTTACCAGGGATCGAACCAGGGATCTTGTGCTTGTTAGGCAGGCGCCAGAGAATTGGTAGTTTGTTAATAATCCGGGGAGGTGTCCAAAGGATCAATAATTACCTGACACATAACAGATTTTAAAACCTCCGTGAATGGCACACTCCCTGTGTCATGCCCTCTGAGGATATGAACATCTCTCAGCTTTTTAAAGCAATTTTCTAGGCTGTGGCTTAGTACATCAATTGAAAGTGACAGGTATACCCTGGACAGATGTGACACTGCCATCCGCCGCGGACAAGTGCAACCAAATAGCTCTGCAGCAGGAAAGTTCTCAGAACCTCATGCAGGAGCTAAAGTAGCAGCATTAGAACTACAACTCACATTATTCTTATTACACATATGGCAGAGAATGAGGGAATATCATGAACACTAAGGCTATTAATATTCAATGACAACATTTGACTGCCGCATTTCCAGAAAATCCACTTTTACAAACTGAATTGTAACCACCAACTCCAGTGTGACTGTATTTGGAGACAGGAACATAAGGGGGGGTTCTAATCCATCAGATGGGCACCTCACAGGCAGAAAAGCTGAAGAACTCCCCACTGTTCACAGGCCTCAACGGGGTGCACAAGAAGGTGCTCCCAGCAAGCCACAGAGTGCTCAACAGAAAGGGGATACGTCGATTCCTGGACCGTGGGCTTCAAACCTCTACAACTATGAGAAAATTTCTGCCGCTGAACCGCCTAGTCTGTGGTCTGAGGGTGACAGCCCCGTGCGACCCAGACACCACCATATCACACACATCCTTTTGGGAAGAGGCAGTAACAGAGGACTGAGCTCCTAACCAGGGATTTTCAATCAAGTTCATAAATAATGTGACACACACAACCAAGAAACAACAGCCACACATTCTGTGTTAACTCTATGGGTAATATTACTAGTAAATGCCAATTAAAATGGATACACATAATACATTAGGCAGTATTTAGTTACAAGAAAGGCCTTCTGGTTTTTATTCCAAATAAAGATGCTAACATTCATGAACCATTTTAGAATTTTTGAAATTAGCTTTTTGTTTGTTTGTTGTTATTGTTTTGAGACAGGGTCTTGCTTTGTAGTTTAGGCTGGCCCTGAGCTCACTGTGTAAGCCAGGCAAGCCTCGAACTCAGCAATCCTCCTGCCTCTGCCTCCCTAGTGCTGAGATTACAGGCGTGAGCTACCATGCCCCACATAGTTTTTGTATTTTGAGACGATGTTTCACTGTGTATTCCAGGCTGCCCTTGAACTCACTATGTATCCAGCCTGGGCTTCAAACTCAAGGTGATCCTCCTGCCTCAGCCTCAGGGGGCTAGAATAACAGGCGTGGGCCACCCAGTGTTGAAATTCTTTTATAAATTAATTATAATACTGAGTTCAAGTACACAGTTCATTGAACTTAACTTTTTTAAGGACCGGGTGTGACAGCCAATCCTTACCAACTCAGTTACTTACACCCACAAGTTATTCTAACTTCATATTTAATAATTATTTCACTTATTTTGTCATAGCTGAGCACTCTGTGAATGAGTTGGTTGACAAAAGCATCTCATTTTCAAGGAAGTCTTCCTTCTCGCAAGACATGACCTGAATATTAACAGAAAGAAGACCCACGATTACATAGCTTCAAATAAATGTAGACATAAGGGAGTGCTGGTCAGAGCTGCTCCTTCTGCTTGCCTTTTGATGTAACAGTAAAAGTACCACGATCTGGTGTCCTCATGGTATATCTTTACCTTCACACACATAAAGCATATACATTAAATACCCACAGCTCTTGGCCATCTGTCAGACCTCAGTTCTTTTAAGTATTGTGATCATAATACATGCATATTTTTAGCCAAAAGCCTACAAAGCCTGGAATAGCAACGCAACAGATCAAAGCTTCGCCAAAGCCAATAGCGATGCCAGACACTCTGTCCAAACCCACACAGCCCAGTCAGTGGTGGCGAACCTACAGCATATGTGCCGCAGTGAGCTGTGTGCATCTTTGAAAGCTCAAAAAGGTTCACCATCACTGGGCATGATGGTTCTTTGATGATTACGCATCAGCACATCACTCTTTGAAACAAACTGACAGTAGTGATCAGCACAGACTAAATAATCTACTCAAACAGCTCATCTAAGAAACACTGAAGCCAACACACAGGAAAAATAGAAATAAGAGGAGAAAATTGTGATTAAGGAAACTGTCACTTATCCAAAATGCTTGGGGCCAAAAGTGTTCTGGATTTTGGAATATGTGTTTATAGAATGAGGTGTCTTAGGCATGGGACCAAATCTAGGCATAAAATTCATTCATGCCTCACCTTTTCCCATCTATCTGTCTGAGTGTCTGTCTATGTCATCTCGTACAGTATGCTTGGAGCATTTATGTTTTAACTACAACCTCCTTGTACGAGACCCAGTGTGTAACGTCCTACTTACAGTGTCAATTTTTTTTTTTGAGACAGGGTCTCGCTTTGTAGTTCAGGCCAGCCCTGAGCTCACTATGTAGCCCAGGCAAGCCTCGAACTCAGCAATCCTCCTGTCTCTGCCTCCCAAGTGCTGGGATGACAGGTGCGAGCCACCACGCCCGGCTGCAGTGTCTTTTTTTTTTTTTTTTTGCTTTTTTTTTTTTGAGACAGGGTCTCGCTTTGTAGTTCAGGCTGGCCCTGAGCTCACTATGGTGCCCAGGCAAGCCGCCGTGAACTCAGCAATCCTCCTGTCTCTGCCTCCCGAGTGCTGGGATGACAGGCGTGAGCCACCACGTCCGGCATTGTGGTATGCGGTGTTGATTGTTGGTGGGCGCGTCTCCACACCCAGCATTATATGTGGTTACCGGGGATCAAACTCAGGACCTTGCGCTTGCGAGGCAGGCGCCGGAACCACTGAGCTAACCCTCCGGCCCTGCAGTGTCATTTTGATGGACCAAAAGTTTTGCACTTTGGAGCATTTCCAATTTTCGATTTCCTGATTGGACCTGCTTGGCCTTCTCTGGCTGGGAGTTGTACGAGGAAATTTCCTCTTTCCCAGTGGACGTGATATTG
>PVIC010006442.1:0-17393 GCA_004025085.1 Thryonomys swinderianus
AACAATGTGTCCTCCCTTGATCCCCCTACTCTTATAGGCAGGACCAGTACAGTGGGACGCTGGGGAGAACATCCGGGTGTCTCTGAGGCGAAGGGTGGCTACTAATCCGTATCTCCCAGGGAGTTTGCAGATGGATTGTTGTGGTAACATGGGTTATATATTTTTCCAAAACAAAAATTTAGTAATATGTAAAGTCCCTGTTTCTTATTAGGAAGACTGAGAAACCTATACAGAAACAAAAATATTTCTGGCAGTGAAAGTACTGCTAGTGAAAGAATGAGAGATAACTTCTCTTTGACAATGAATTTTTAAAATATGTGATTTATTTTAGCTAGTAGGGAAAGCAAGAGTCCTTTTGGTGTCCCTTCCTCAGTGTCTTATGCAGTGTGGTACCTCATTTTATATTGAAGTATGTAATTTTTCCTAATTTATGATGTAGCCAGTGTCTTATGCAGTGTGGTACCTCATTTTATATTGAGGTATGTAATTTTTCCTAATTTATGATGCAGCCGCTAATCCGTATCTCCCAGGGAGGAAATCTCTTAAAATGAAGGGAGAGTCTGAAAACAAAGACCACACTCCTGACCAAGTGGACAGCTGGCCCCTAGCACACCCCAGCAAGTCCACAAAAGCTAGTTTTGTTCCTTTGTGAAGGTCAGGCTGACCCTCCACTGAAAAGCTGTGCCTCCTGTAGGCTCCTCAAGCTCAAATTCTCTCCCCATTTCTTCTTCTTTTCTAAGTAATTCACCTGTGCCTCACACTGATGCATCCTGAACTTTTGTTTCTCTCTGATGACAGTTGACAAATCTACTCCATGGGGTGAGGGGCAGGTTGAGCTCCTCATTGTCCCTTTGAACCACCTGGAACAACATTCAATGACGTGCCAACTTTATTATTTCCACCCAAATTGAGCAAAAGAACCATTAACTGAATGATAGCAGAAGACGAGAACGAATACTCAATCCTTTGGTGCCCGAATGTGCCACACACTGACAGGCTTCAAGAGGTCTCAGGAAGCTCAGTGAGCTTAAAAACACAGAGACATATTTTCACTATTCTTATAGAAACTTAGAAATAAAAGCAATTTTTAAAAATAAGGCAGAAATTCTTGTGCTGAAAAGTATACTCAGTGAAACTCAATAGATAGAATATGCAATATCAGTAGATCAAGCAAAAAAAAACCCCAGGCTATTTGAAAATAAATGGAGGAGGAAAACAAAGAATGAAGAAAACATAAGGGAACTTTGGGACAGTATTAAATGGGCAAATATTCAAATTTTAGGAGTTCACGAAAGAAGTAAACAGGGGTTTAAGAACCTGTGTGGGAGTCTACCAAAAGACCTGGCACTTGTAGCCTTTTGGTCCCACATAGAGAAGAGATACAGGCCAAGACTAAAAAAAGTACTCAAAGAAATAATAGCTGAAATCTTCCCTAATTTGGGAAAATATAAATCTACACATTCATGATACTGAACCAAAATGAAATGGGATAAAGCCAGAGAAATCTGGATTGAGATTCAGTGTAACTAAACTTCTGAAAACTACAGGAAAAAGTGTCAAAAATGACAAGAGAAAATGGCTGTACTACATACACCAAGTGCAATAGGAGTGTGGGTTTGTTACCAGAAACCATGGAATCAAAAAAGAAATACAACTTTTGTTCAAATGTGAGAGAAAGAACCATCAACCCAGAAGACCTAAAGTCAAAGAAAACATCCTTCAGAAATGATGGAGGGAAATCAAGACATTCCCAGGTGGGGCAAAGTCCAAATAATTTGCCACTCATATACTGACTCTAAAAAAATGGCTAAAGGGAAAATGAAAGTCGAAGACATTGTGTGTTTTTGCTTTAGTCTGCAAAGACTGTTAGAAAAATATGGTGCTTCGATTTTTAAAATTTTATTCTTGTAAAAGATACATTGTCATGAATTCCCCTCAACAGATGCCCTTCACTTTGAACATACTTAGCATTTCCCCTCTTTCTGAAGTGCTTCTGGAAGTCCCTTCTCATGTCTTTGTCGTGCCATGACTGCCCTGCCCTGAATCGATTCGAAACGCTTACGTTTTGTGGTCACTGTGACTTGGGGGAAGAGCCAGAGGCCGCACAGTGCCAGGTCAGGTGTATTCGGTGGGGGAGGACGCTCAGCGTCATGCGCTACGAGCCCGCCTTTCCGCCAGGTGGCGCTCAGCAGGAGCCACTGTCATATGATTGACCGGACCTATTAGGGACACCCACGAGAGAGGACTTCCGGACCTGCTTCAGAAAGTGGCAAGAGTGATGGGATAAGTGTATTCAAAATACAGACGATTTTAAAGAGAATTCATGGCAATGTGGGTTTTTTAGAACTTCAAACATCCACTATCACCCCTTGTACAGCGTATGACTCCTCCTGGCTCCTCCAGGTTGCCGCTTCCCTCCTCCTCTTGCTCATGACCCAGAACTTCTCGCTGACTTCTCTGGGCCTTTGTCTCCGTCCTGGTCTATGTCTGGAATCTTCCCTAGATGCTCAAGTGACTCCTCTTCTTCATCATTTAGCTCTTAGTGTCCGCCTTGTACATCTTCTGAGAGACACACCCCGACTCTTCTTTCATGAGCAAGCGCCCCTCCCCCTCTTTACCCCATATTGTTTCATTTCTAGCCCGGGTCATTAGCATAAATTCTCATTTACTTATCTGCTTATTGTTCATGACCCCTACCCTAATAAAAGTACCATAAGAATAGAAACGCTATCCAAGTCATCGTCTTTTGCGTTTCCAATACCTAAATGCTAACTTGGATAAGCAAGCGTTCAACAAACACTTAGGGAACAGAGATTTAGCTCAGTGGTTCCAGCGCCTGCCTAGCAAGTGCAAGGTTCCTGGTTCGATCCCGGTAACCACATACAGTATCGGGTGCAGTGACTCACGCTCACCAGCAATCAGTACCAAACACCACAATGCTGGGCGTCGTGGCTCACACCTGTCATGCCAGCACTCGGGAGGCAGAGGCAGGAGGATTGCTGAGTTCCAGGCTTGCCTGGGCTACACAGTGAGTTTAGGGCCAGACTGAACTACAAAGCGAGGCTCTGTCTCAAAAAACTAAAGAAGAAAACAAAACTAGGAAGGCTAAGGTCCCGAGGAAGAAAATGGCCTGGCTGAGGCTCTACAGCTAGTCAGTAGCTTCCCAGGTACGTGGTTTTCTATAAACTGCCTTCTGTGATCTCACCCCTCCACATGATGCCCCGGGGTCCCTCCTATAGCGTTAGATGTTACTTCCACTGGGGTTTTATTCTGTTCTACTTTGAGTTTTTATTTATGTCTTTTCATTATATCTGTCTCATTTCCCCCAACCAAACTGCAAATACCTTAAAAATACCCAGGAAATAGGCAGAGAATGCATCCTCCTTATGTGCTTTACGAAGATGGCTAAAATTACTTGCTTCACCAAAGTGAAATTCAGCGTGTTTGCCACTTCCTTCTTGTCCTGCTATCAAGGAGAGAAGCTGGCTTCTCAGAGGCCCAGGGAGAGACAAGTCGTGTGTAACTCCTCCAGCTAAGATCAGAGCGAGACAGTCTTACTTGCAGCCGAAATCCTATGTGCTTCGTTGAAACTGTGCAGAGGAGCTGCTCTGGGTACAACGGGCGGATTCCGAAGGCTAATCCTTGCTGTTGGGGGAATCAGTCCTCTTTCTATCATATTTAAAATCCCTAAAAAGGAAAAGGAACAGAATACGAGTTTAACTCAAGCAATGGCACCAAGTCTGAGCTCTGTGAATTTGACGAGTGTAACTTATTCTATCATCTTCTTTGTAAAAGTGCATCCAGCACCTTAAATCTCTTGCATGAAAAACCAGCTATAGCATACGTTCATCTAAGCTTAATATTCTAACCCAGGGAAAAATGTCCTTTCCTATAGCAATAATATGAAATAAGATTGCACTGAGGTAATTTCATCTTAAGGTAGAAACATAATTTCAAGGCAAACTAAAACTTCTTTGTTTTTATGACATTTTCAATCACTGGTAATATGGTTACTCTTCTTAGAATTCAGAGAAGTCAGGCGTATAGTCTTAACAACTAAGGTGATCCTTTGTTCTGGAAGAAAGAAAATCTGCAAGCTTCAAACTACGCCTCGTTATTATAATCAGTCATACTTTATAAAAGGAGTTATCAATAGTCATTTATCATATCACCTAAAGATAGGAATAGTTTATTTTAGGGTAATTGAGCAACCCAGTATCAATACAACTAATTTACAATTCCTAGACCACATGCTGGATCAGTAAGGCTCAAGTCAAGCCTTTTTAGGGACAAGAGACATTGTTAAATAAGTAAACAAATCCATGAATAACTGAACAAAGGCTCCATGGGGGGGCGCAGAACTTTCACTAAGGTGATCTATTGTGTTAAAACCAAAACCCCAGAAACTTGAGAACTGTTTATAATAATCTTGCGATAGGACTTCAGTTTCTGGTTGCTCTCGTATAAAATAGAAAGACAAGTAAAGAACTCTGTCTGGATCTCAACAGATTCTCTCTGTACAAACTCTGTATCAAGCTGGTCTGCATCAAAGAGGTTAGCACACATTCTCAGAGGAGCTGATAATTATTCCCACTTGTCTGAAGACCTCGGTTAGTTATATTGCTTTTGAACTCGTTGGTACAGTGGTACGGGATTTCAGAAGAATTATCATCCCTGAAGGCTTAGAGAGCTGAAGAGGACTTCTCTTGTGCCACGAGGATTCCCAAGAGAAATCTCCAGTGGAGTCACTTGGACGAGTATTTTCTTATTGAAAAGGGAGCTTCCAGGGCTCCACTCCAGTCCTGTCCAGAAGTCTGAGGTCAGGCCTAGAAATCTGCGTTGTCGAAGCTTCCAAGCAATACTCAGCTAGGTGCACTGAAGTCTGAGAACCACCAGACCTGGGGCTCACAGATACACATTTAAATAAGCGCTCGGATCTCTTAAAATGGGAGAACTACGGAGGCAGGTACAACTCTTTAAACCCATTTTGAAGTTACCGCTTTAATGTCAGTAACACAGGAATTGAGTGAACTATGACTTTAAAATAGCAAGAGTAATTCTTTATTCTCACAAATTTTTTTCCACTGGTGTCAAATCTCTACACAAGAATTGTGCTTGTTTTGCAGATGTGAGAAACTAACTTGTTTTTTGTTGTTGTTTTGTTTGTTTGTTTTTGAGACAGGGTCTCGCTTTGTAGTTCAGGCTGGCCCTGAGCTCACTATGTAGCCCAGGCAAGCCTCGAGCTCAGCAATCCTCCTGTCTCTGCCTCCTGAGTGCTGGGATTACAGGCATGAGCCACTGTGCCCTGTGAAACTCAATTTTTTATAATTCAATATATTTTCATTTCAAGAGTCAGTTTCACTCTGAGAATTTTAAAGAGTATGAGTGTGATTTTAACCCTTGGTTTTGTTCTATTTGACGCAATTCAATTTTAGTGTGTGGATTCACTAATGGAAGGAAGAAATTAACCCTTGGAAATAAGTGATTTTATTTTTTTATATCCAGACACTGGAAACTCTGAAGCTTATCTGACTCTTCAGAGCTCTGCACCTTTGTTTTTGTTGTTTATTTTACAATCTGTAAAGATAAAGGTTGATGTGTAGAAATATCATAGCAATGCAAATAATTCTTATCTATATACATGCAAATAGTCTTTCACATGGAAGACAAGTCTTCCCATGAAATAAGTTTTTCATCTTTCCCCAAATTTATTTTAATATTCTTCATTTGTAAATATATCTATTTTGGCTTCTTCTTATCAATGTTTGTAATGTCTCACTAGTTCCCTCATGTAATTAATGAACTAACTGTAGTCTTTGATGTGGTCATTTTTAACATTTGCATAACAGTCATGATTCATGATTTGCTACATCATCCTTTAACAGTTTTGGGGAACCCATCAAGATGAGCAGGAGTCACTTGAGATCAGCAACAGCCAACTTCACAGATAATCAAGCTGAGGGGATGGTGTTCCTTGGTTCCTACAGGTGAATTTAATTGGCAGTAGACCTTTATTGAGTCTTGTTTCTTTTTGTTTGTTTAATTTTAATTCTACTCTCTATTAATTTCTTTCTTTTTAATTCATCTATGCAGTACAAGTTGTGGTTTGTGTCTAGCTGTCCCCCCAAAGCCTCATGCAGTCTTTTTCGAAGACAGCTGAATCTGGAATGTGATGCTGCTGGGAAGGAAGGTGTGATTACTAGGGCGGGGGGGTTTAGCTCAAGTGGTACCACACCTACCTTGGAAGCACAAAGACCCAGGTTCAATCCTCGGTACCACCAACAAAACAAAAAAAACCATGTGTGATTACTAAACCACTACACGTGAGTGATTGGTTTGGCTCCACCCTGAATAAGATAAAAGGCACAGAAAGAGCTCTGAGGTCCCTTGTTGCCTCTGCCACCTTGTGCGTGCTCCGGTGTTTCTCTTCTGGTACCACCCAGCTTTGGAGCCAGCGCTTACGGACTGAAACTTCTACAAACTGTGAGCCAAATAAATCTTTCCTCCTTTAGCTTTCGGTGTCAGGCATCCTGTCTTGGCAACAAGAGAAAAGTAACTAAGACGTTCCTGTTGGTAGCTGCAATGATTGGAAATTTGATAATCTCTGTAAATGGATTAAGGTCTTACAGTGATCCATTTCCTGCTGGCTAAAAAATATAGAATATGGTTAGTCTTTGTCTATTTCGAGTTCAGATCAGTTAGGAATGTTATGCCCACAAGGAAGGAGGGCAGCACTGATATCTGTACTGGCAAGTTTTCGTTTCTGGGTTTACTTTTCTTTTGTAGCTGAAATTACAGGGCTTAGGGTATGGACACTCTGTGACTGTATGTCTGTGGACCTGGAATTCAGAAACCCCGTTATCTCCTGTTGTGAGTGTGGAATGTTTTTCTGTTCCAGATGGCATTAATGAATCAGATAATAAGGGATTTTAAGTGAGGCTCTGGTCTGGCTGGCTTACGGAGATAAGTGCCTCCATAAACTGTATATTCCTAAAACTCGCATAAAATAAGAAAATTGAACTTCTGATTCTTTATGCATGTTTCCAGACATCCCAAGCTCAGAAACCCTGATGGAGGCTCCTTACATTTTATGTAATTTGGATAATTTCAGTAAGCACCTCTTTTCCTTTTACTGAGATATAACTGAAAAAGGCACTTAGACAACAAAGACCTTGCCTGGAATTTTATGTTTTATATTTAAGGATGATGATATTTAAGGATGATGCTGGGTATGATCAGTCACTTTTATAGGACTAAGGGTGACTTTCTAGAGCTAATGTCTGCAAAATGTTCCCAGAAAAACTGACCCAGATTGTTATCCTGATAGAAGGTAAAGAAGGTCCCATCCTGCAGGCTCATGAACCTTAGGGTATTAGGACAACTTCTAAATAGAGGAAAACACCCCAGTCTATAGGTCCTGCAGCTTCATTCCAGAGAACAAAAGTTAGGGGACTTGATTTTATAGCCTTATAAAAGTCATTTATAAAGGACTTTAAAAGTTCAGTCTGAAATTCCTTGAGAATTTACAGCACAATAAGCTTCAGGTGGCCTGCATGGTAAATTTCAATTTTTGCTGCACCAATGTAACTAATCAGGGCAAGCTTAATGAGACTAGCTTTACTTTGTGAATAATTTTGTTTGAGGTCACTCTGAGCAAAGAGATGGTGGGCAAAGTTTTGAGAACATTTTGAGGGCCAGAGAATTAGCTCAGTGGTTCTGGCTCCTGCCTCGCGAGTGCAAGGTCCTGAGTTCGATCCCCAGCAACCACATAAAATGCTGGGCATGGTGACTCATGCCCACCAGCAATCAATACCACAACCCACAGTGCCGGGCATGGTAGCTCACGCTTGTAATCCTAGCACTCCAGAGGCAGAGGCAGGAGGATTGCTGAGTTCGAGACTTGCCTGGGCTACACAGTGAGCACAGGGCCAGCGTGAACTACAAAGCAAGACCCTGTCTTTAAAAAAAAAAAAAAAGAACATTTTGGAACAATCAAAACAGATTTCCGGAAACCTTTTCAGTGGAATGCTGGAAGGAAGGTCCATGGATTATCTGAATCTAGGGTTTGACTAGACTGTTTTTCACTATATAGATGTCTAGTTTCATTTGTAAAAATGGGTAGTATTGCAAATAATCATCTGTAGGCTGAAAATAATATCCTTCCTCCTCATAGAAGAGCCGATTTTGTACCCATTTGGAAATTTATTTCAATATTCTTAATCTATAAGCGTGTCTGTTCTTTGGATTCTCTTTTGAAATAATTGCAACATCTTAAATTTTCTCCTTGAATTGGTAAATTAAAATGTTTGTTATGTATTCATTTCATACTTACGTGAAAAGTATGACTTTATGTTTTAAAAAATTATCTTTAATCACTATTTTATGAAGTCTCCTAACACCCTTCCTGTTGAATGGATGAGGAATTGGAACTTCATTCAGCCGATTCTTCTGAAGTACCTGTTACGCGTGAGGAACTACTTTGGGGGCTGTGGATGAAATAGTAAAGCAGGGCAGTGGCGTGACTCCTAGTGATGAAGGCATTAAATAACTCACAATAAACACCACGTTACACAGTGCGACAGTCTACGGGGGCCTGACCGGAAGTTGCTCCTGGGCTGATGAGGGACAGAGAGAAGGCCCCGCGGGTGAAGCACGGCGAGGGGGTGAGCTGAGGGGCTGAGCTCTGTGTCTCATTGGGTTCAGACTCTCTCAGGTCAGACTGTGTCCTCTTGCCTGAGGCCACACACAGCTTGAACTGAAAACTCAGTCTATTCTGGGAAACTTGTATTCCTAACCATGGGTTGAGGGAGGACTTCTCTTTTTTGGGTTTAACCAGATAATTCAAGATAAGTAGTGAAGTTTAGTATACATTTTCTTTTGTGGATGCATTTCATCTTTCTTTGCGTGCTGGGCTCGTGAGAGATGGGGTAAGGTTTAAATGACACGCAAGGGCATTGAGAACACCGGAAAAACCTAGAGACTGTATGTGCATTTCTGTAGTTTCTGCTTTCCTGAAGCACAGTACCAGACATATGGCAAGTGCCCCATAAATTTATGCCAATTAACTGCTTGATTAATTACAAATATAGTGGACCATGGGGTCTCTGATAAGTAATTTAGGGATAAAAGTGTTACTTTTTCTCAATCAAGTTTCCATGGTTCTGGCTTAACTTTGGTTTCCTAGTGGTTTTCATTTGCTAAAGCAAGGACCGATTGATTCACTGTTTCATTAATCCTAATCTGATCCAGGAAAAATGCATTGTAGCAGGAAATAGAAACTCTGATGGTGTTACTCAGCATTCCCAGAGAGAAATGTTACATATGCTATCTAGAAAGTAGGCACCACAAAGATGTCTGAGTCACTACTCATAAAGAGGAAAGAGACAGAGTTGTGGGAAGATTAACAATGGAAGTCATAGTGACAGAGGTCAGCCCACAGCAAATGAAATAGTTGGAAGGAAGAGGACTTTGAATCTCTAGTGACCACAGGGTCTTGGGAACCAACTCTGGGTCCTCTAAATACTTAACAGATAAAAAGGGAGACAGGAATATCAAAGACCATCTCACTCATTTATATTTAAGCTAAGAAAGCAGATCCACCTAGGCATTATTTAATGCTTGGCCACTTAAAGAGTAGGTAAAGAAGGTTACACTATGATCAGTTCCTAGTCAGTCTTTCACTTTTCATTTGCTTATTCATTCATTCAACAGACGTTCAATGTCTCCATCATGCTGGGGATGGTTCTAGGCACTAGGGATGTGCAGTAAAGATAATACAAACATTTTGCTTAAAAACTAGAAATCTTCCAGCATCACAAGACTAGAATGTATACAAACAGAATTTAAGTGCAAGTCCCATTAATTCTGGCTTCCTATTTCTCTGTCAGTAGTATACTGGGAAAGATTTCTAAAATGCTACCCAGAATACCATCAGAAACTCTCATCAGAGCATTTCTTTTTTTTAAATTGAATTCTTCATTGGTACATTTTATATACAGTTCACAATCACACTCAACAATGGGGAATTTGTACCAGTATATGACAGAAGTTAATTCTCATTTTTACCCATATCCCTACCCACCCACAACTCCCCATCCTTTAAATACACCCTATTTTTTTCTTTCTGAGTCATATTTATTCTTTCCCCTCATTACGTTCCCCCATCACTCATTTACATCTACAGATTCTCATACCAAAGAAAAGATATGGTATTTACATATCTGTGATTTATTTATTTCACTTATTACTGTGTCCTCAAGGTCTATCCATTTGCACATAAATGAATGAAACTTGTCATTCTTTATGGAAGAGTAATACTCCATTTTATGTTTTTTAAAAACCCACATCTTCTTTATCCAGTCTCCAGTTGATGGGCATCTGGGTTGTTTCTAAGATTGAGCTATCACAAACTGAGCTGCTATGAATATGGGTGTACATATGACTTTACCGTATGATTCTTTGAATTCCCTTGGGTATGTTCCTAGCAGGGGAATAGCAGGGTCAAATGGGACCTCTAATCCTAGTTTTCTGAGGAATCTCCACACTGATCTCCACAATGATTGCACAAGTCTACATTCCCACCAACAGTGGAAAAGGGTTCCTTTGTCCCCACAGCCTCGCCAGCATTTATTGCTGGTTGATTTTGCAATAGTAGCCATTCTTTGTGGAGTGAGATGAAATCTCAGTGTTGTTTTCATCTGCATCTCTCAAATAACCAGTGATGTTGAACATTTCTTCATATGCTTCTTGGCTGCTTTTACTTCTGCCTCTGAGAAGTCTCTGTTCATTTCAGATGCCAAAGCATTTCTAATAATAACATGTAAGCACAATCACAACCTTCTACATAATAATACTAACATCTAAATGAACATGAAGTCCATGAAATGATAGATTGTAGATACAGGAGAGAGGTCAGTGGCCACCTAAGCCACACTTGTGATTTGTAGAGGGAGGAACTCAGAGGATCTAACTTGTCTAAGGCCATCTTGAGAATGAATGTCCAAGAAGAGGTCAAACTCAGGCCCGCCCCCCCGCCATAGAATTTTTCCCTTCTATCCCTAAATGCATAACACAGACACTGAGTCACTAACCTTTAGTGGCATCCTTCTTTAAGACTGGTATGGGGACAAAGCAGGGATCTGAGCAGTAAGAAGGTGGGAGAGCTGTCAGGTTGGATATGGTGGACCCTTTGATTAACTTCTGAACAGTCACCTAAATGATAATGAAAATTGTTTTCAGCAGACATTTTTGCCTTTACAATGAACACAGTTTTCTTCTTGTAAACAATAAATAAGATTATGAATAGTTTCATTAAGTTTTAATAAAGTAGCAATATCGGTTCCAGTTTTACTGCTCATGAGTACCCTGTGTTCTTGTCTTCTGTTAGGATTTTATGTAATTTAAAATAGTTAATTAAATCAATTAACATGTGGTGATTTCCACTATGCACAATCAGGAGAGTAGTTAATAAACAAACTATTAAGATTGTGTTCAATTTTAATGACTTTAATATAAAAGTGCTAAATCTTGACATAGAAGGTTTTGAACACAGTAAGATTTTGTACAGGCAAATTTCCCAGAAAATAAATATTAGAGTTTTGAGGTTGAAAAAAATAAAGTGGGAGAATAAAAAAATAAAATGGGAGAGACTAACCTATCAGTCATTATTAACAGGTTAGATACGAACAGGGAGGAAGCTCTTTGCAGATCACAGAAATAAAGACATGGTGTCTAGATCAGTTATAGTAGATAATTACTTTTCCTAAAGTCATAAAAGGCTTTTATTACAGTTATGAAATATGAATTGTTTCTATTAAATGTCTTCTAAATTTTAAAGATTATGTGCAGTTCACATAAATCATATGTAATTGTATAGCCCAAGTACACTATTTTTACCTTTATTGTAGAAGGTTATGAATTACCTGGGCCTCTCAGCAGGGGAAATGCAACTGTCTGATATTTATAGACTGATTTAAATTTTCAATCATTTTCCAAACATTAATTAATTTGCATAACTTCCAAGGGAACTAGGTAATGGTTTGCTGTTTAACAAAGAACGGAAGACAGAAAGGTCAATAGATTTGAGTTCCACAGTACACTAGATGTACACAGATTTTTCAATTCTAAAATTAACTTGCTTGTACACTGGTGAAATTCACTGTTGGACTCAGTTATACCATATCTTATTGCTTATTAAGGCCCAGGAGCCTTAAAGAAAAAGTAAAAAGGAAATTTCCTTAACTCCAAGGGGGAGAAAATCACCTTTCTAATTAAGAATTTCTTGGCAGAGAAATACCTATGTGAATAAAATGTTAAGACCTCCCCCCGCAGGATGTGGTACTGAGGGGAAACAATAATACAGCCCATACGTGTGTGTGTGTGTGTGTGTGTATGTGTATGCCTAATATATATATATATATATTATATATTATATAATATATATTATATAATATATATATATTAGGTTATGAATTAAGGTAATTCATAACCTTAATTATATAATATATATATATATATATATATATATATATATATATATATATATATATATATATATATATTAGGGATTGAATTTAGGGTCTTCTGTGTGCCAGGGTAGAGTAGACCGGAAATGTTTCTCGGAAGAGTAGACCGGAAGTGCAGCCTGTTTCCTTCCAGGTGAGCTGGAAGAGGGGAGGCCGTACCAGCTCGATGAACATGAGAACTTGTGCTGTGTAATGATCATGAGGTTCCAGTCTTACTGATACACGCTGGTGGCTTTTGTGAGCCTTAGTTATCCTCTCCCCACCTCCCTTTTAGATACAGTAGCTTCCAGGGCCCCCCCCCTCCTTAGGGAGACTGAGGTAATCACCCCAAACAAGCTTTGTACTCCAGAGATGGATTTATATGGCTGAAGACCTGCAGTATCAAGAAGGGCGGGGTCTCCACGGTCTGATTGATACTGGGATCACCAAGGCAAAGGCAAATTGAAGGGAGAGAGAAAGATTCCACTTAAATAAAATTGTCACAGACACACTCTGAAGATGTAAAATATAGCCTTGGCAGTGTGGCGGCATGGAGCATAATTTATCTGGATTTTCTGAAAGCCTTTGATAAAGAACACCTGGCAAGTGGCTCTTGAAAGCTACGCAGTGGGATCCAGCCTAAAGCAAAATGTAAAGAATGACACAAAGGATAGAATGGAAAGCAGGTGACTTCAGGATCTGTCAGGCAATGAGTGCCACTTTCCAGCTATGACAGCAGTCCTCCACAGAGCGATGTTTTAATTATTTAAGTTGCTTCGATCAAAACAGTGTAAAAGTCAGACCAAAGAACTATGCTGGAAAGGCAGTGAGGGGTGCATAGGGGAGGGTCATGGTTGATAGAAATGAATTCCTCAGTGTCCCTAGCTAGGAGGTGCTACCCACCCCTCTGTCCTGTCCCATGGCAAGATAACCACCCTGCACACACTTGGTTGGAAGGAGAAGAAATTGCCACAGCCTTCTGTATTTATTGAGCACTTACTATGTAACACTAACTTTAATACAATGGGCATTAAATTTCATGAGCAGTGGAAGAGCTAAAGGCTATGGTTGTGCAGGAGAGGGAGAAATTAACTGCTGCTGGCACTACAAAAGTCTGAAGCAACGCTCAACCTTGACTGTATATTAGGATCGTTAAGGGAGTTTTTTTAAAAATACTGCTGCCTGGGCCCCAACGCTGGACAGTTAAGTCAGAATAGCTCAGCAGAGGCCTGGGTCTCAGTATTTTTTAAAGCTCCCTGTATGATCTGTGATGTGAAGCTGAGTTTGAGATGTACTGCAGCAAATATTTAAATTGTATCTTAAAGGAAGCACTGAGTTACAACAGGTGGAGAAGGCCCAGTTACAGGTAGAAAAAAATAACGGAGACAGAGTAAAACAGTATCGTGACACAGGAAGAGTGAGGCAGTCTATGAGGCTGAACTAACGTGTACACATTGAAAGGAAGAGGTGGGGAAGAAACTGGAAAGGTAGGTTGTGAGAAAAGCAAGTTAAAGAAGCCAGCTTTGCCAACGTGCTGACCCACACTGCCTATTTCAAGTGTCACGTGCTTCTGGCTTCTCCTTTGTGCCATGCTTTACACTGTATTTTATAGGAGAACCATGTGGTATGTATGTGATAGGATATACCACACAATAATATAATATGAACCATCAGATTAGAAAGAATTATAAAGAGAGTCATGATCTGTATAGATGCTTCTTCATTAGTATTTGCAAAACTGTAATTCAGAACTTTATCACTTAGTGCCTAAACCTGGCATAGTTTAATTTTGGGAGGAAATTTCAAAACATAGTAAAGCTTAAAGGAGAAAACAGCTATCATATTTCTATCCTTCCAGATTAATCACCATTAATATCTTGGTATGCTTGGTTCCAGTATATAGGGGAAAAAACCTTCTACTGTATTATTCTGGTATAGATGATATATTGTTCATTATTAAGATTCCAAACAATGCAGAAACACACAAAGATGATAGTTTAAGAGACGATGCTATTAGAAGATCCATCATCCTTGATATCTTTTTCTTTTGAATTGAATTCTGTATTGGTACATTTTATATACAGCTCCATCATCCTTGATATCTTTCAAATGACTGATACATCAGGGTGTAAAATAGGATTTATATTACATTATTAAAATTAATTTGGTATGAATTTAATAGGAGCAAAAAGGGCTGAATTCAATTCAAGAAATATTAAACCTTGAATAAATATTTCTTTACTACAAGGGTCCTCTGAATTAAAAAATATTACTCTGCATGGGCTGGTCATGTTTGCCTTAAAGGACTAGTACTAGATATTTCAGGCACATGGGCTCTGTGGAGGATTGTTGTCATAGCTGGAAAGTGGCATGGAAAATAGTTAAACAGATGCATGTGCTAGAGCCTCAAATCTGGGTTCTCTAAATTCATGTGTTGACACCTGGTCTCCGGTGAGATAGGACATAGACCTTTATTAGGTTATTAGGTCATGAGTGTTTAGTGCCATTATAAATAAGGCCCAGAGAGCTGTCTTGTCCTTTCCACCATGTTAGGACAAAATGACAAGGTACTATCTATAAACCAGAAACCAGATTGTCACTAGGCACTGAACCAATGACCTTTAATTTTGGACTTCCGGGTCTATGGAACTCTGGGAAATAAATGTCTTGTTATGAGCCACCCAGCTCACAGTATTTTATTAGACCAAATATGCAAAGTATAATGTTGCAATGAAACTATATTTTAAAAAACATCAGCCCTCAGGTAGTACTTTCTGGACCTCTGTTGTACAGTTATGTAAAGGTAAGTCTGAAAAAAAATTTAGATTTTTTTTAACATGTGCTTTTGTTACAGATGGTACATCCTAACTTCAAAAGATAAGAGAATTAGAGTCCTCTTGAGTTCCTGTCTCCTCTCTCTCACCTCTCAGGTTTGGATTAAATTTTTACATTGCCTAGATTTGTAGTGCTCACATTCTGCTTTGGTAGTATAATTGCTATAATTATTTATTTCTAATTGTAAATGAATCCAGAGGCTGCCAATAGTCCTTCTATTGTAGCTTCTCTAGGATTGAGTTTTTATTTTGATCTCTTAATAGGGTAGCTTTGGTTACTAAACAGGATTCCCCCCCCCAACAAGTGTTTGTGGATACTTTTTAATTTGAATTACATCTGGGGTCATCCTTTCTGTTCTCAATATTTTGTAGACAGAATACCATTGTCTTCTATAGTAAATGTTGTGAAATCTGATGCCTGCTAGATTTATCCTTTGTGATTTTTTTTTTTTTTGGTACCAGGGATCAAACTCGGGCCCTTGTGCGTCCAAAGTTGGTGCAGTACCCCTTGAGCTAAATCCCCAGCCCCTTGTAGGTGATTTTCGTCTTGTCTAGATGTCTAAAATATTCTTTGTCCTTGGATTTAGGCATGTAACTATGAAATAACTGATGCTAAATACAGTGAGACTTCAGTTGTCAAACTGCTCCAGGCTCGATCTTTCCAGTACTTGAACAGCAAAGTTCAAAAAACTGTGCTCGGTGTCTGTTAACTTTGCTTAATAGTTGAGTTGAGAATGCAACGTGAGAAAACCTGTATTGGCTGAGAGTAAGTCATGGGTCATAGTTTGCCTTGGACACAAAGAGATGATGCCTCAGTGTCAGCACAGCTCTTGCTCAGACAACATTCAGTGCTGTGTTAGTGCATTACAACATGCATCATTGTAGGTTTTGCACTTTATTTGCATAAAATATCATAACCATGGCTCCAAAGGAAGGTAGTGAAACCAGCAGTAAAGTTATGAGGAACCGCGTAAGAACCACAGTAGACTTAAGGAAAGAAAACTCACTGTAACGTGTTAAAGTCCTCGAACAATGGATGTATAGTGTAATTTTGGGGCCTCAGAACCAATTAGTTGGTTATCCATTATTCTTATGAGAAAAATATACACAGTCCTCAAATTTTTCAGTGTCTGAAAATGAATTTAAAATGAATTGAGATTGATAACCAAGGTATCACTATATTGTAAATCAGTGCTTTCTGAAATTGTGTTTCTCTCCAGCTGGTGGTTCCATTCTTTGTTCACTTTGGAAAAATTTTCTTATATCCATGAATAGATCTTTTCTTTCATTTTCTGAGTTCTCCATTTAGGAATACCAAATATCCTTAAACTTTCACTCACCTTAATCTTTCATATTGTGATACTTAGCTATTGATTCTCTATAGCACAGTTCTGTTTAGAATATAGAATTCCAATTTTAGCTGAACACATATATTATAGTTTCTATCTGAAATCCCCCAAGAGTCTCATGGGTTTGGAAGGTGATTGGATTATGGGAGTGCAGCTTGCTGCAAAGAGGGAGAGTCACTGGAAGAAGCAGGTCATTGTGAGTGTGACCTGGAAGAGAATATCTCCCTTCCCAACTCTTCCCGTGATTCTCTGCTTTCTGTTCACAGTGCCATGAACAGCTCTCCTCCACCCTGCCCCTCTGCCATGTGGTTCTGTTTTGGAGGCAGCCAACTATGAACTGAAAAATGAGCCAAAATAAATAACTCCTTTCTTAAGTTGTGGATGTCAGATACTATGTCTTAGCAATGAAGAAAGTGTGCAGGACAGATTTTTTTGATATCAGGAGTATCATTGTTCTGACTGTGCTTGATGATGTGGTTCAGATGCCTTTGGAAAGGTTTAGAGAAGCCAGCTGGAGAAGCAGTCCTAGAATGCTGTAAGCCAAACTTGATGGGAGATTCTAGTCAGAGCTCAGATCAGAATGCTGATAGAAAGGCACATGGTAAATACCAGGCTCAAGTTTAGTTAGGAACAAGGACTTCATTGACAGTTGTCCTCTGGGACTTTGTGTGTTATGCCATGGCAAAAAAATAATAATAATAACTGTT
>PVIC010006442.1:17493-54403 GCA_004025085.1 Thryonomys swinderianus
CGTGGAGACTCACGCCCACCAACAACCAACACCGCATACCACAATGCCGGACGTGGTGGCTCACGCCTGTAATCCCAGCACTCGGGAGGTAGAGACAGGAGGATTGCTGGGTTCGCGGCAGCTTGCCTGGGCACCATAGTGAGCTCAGGGCCAGCCTGAACTACAAAGTGAGACCCTGTCTCCAAAAAGCAAAAAAAAAAAAAAAAATAATAATAATAATAATAACTGTTTACATTTTGCTAATGTCTTGAGATTTTGTTGAAGACTGAGATTAGGGGAAGCAGACTAATCCAGTGGAGGAAATTTCAAGACAGCTCAATATGTGGGGGTGTAACATGGGTACTGTTGGGGGGCTTTTAGCCAGCTCTACATTGAGAATCAACAGCAAACAGCACAGCTGAATGATATTAAGAGATTGCGTTTCACCAGAATGGAAATGTCTGTAAAATTGTGCCCTATAAAGTCAGAGGAGAGCCTGGTTGCTGAAAAGATTAGTATTCCAAAGTAGCCAAACCGGGCGTGGTGTCTCACGCTTGTAATCCCAGCACTCGGGAGGCAGAGGTAGGAGGATTGCTGAGTTCGAGGCTTGCCTGGACTACATAGTGAGCTCAGGGCCAGCCTGAACTACAAAGCGAGACCCAATCTCAAAAAAAAAAAAAAAAAAAAGCCAAGTACTTTACACCTGTTACAAAGGATACCTCAAGAGCATGGGAGAGGGTAGGTAAGTAAATGACTTGGGTTGGAGAAGAGAGACCCAGGGCACTCTGCTTGAGGAAGACCACCTAGGAAATTGACTTACTGGGAAGCCGTTCACGGTGCTCAGCCCTGTGGGCACTCAGCCTCAAACACCCATTATGCCAAAGGGCCTGACGACTGCCAAAGCTGCGTACAGAGCTTGACATCAACCGCATGGTGAAGACTTGACAGGTACACAGAATGCAAGAGTTGTGGAGCCACGGAGACTTCCGACCGTTTTCAGAAGGCCCGAGAGGCCAGGCTGTGTGCCCCTGAGAGAGTAGTGAGGAAAGCTATGAGAGTGAAACCAGAAGTGCAAAGGAGACCCCCAAAAGTTGGAGAAGCCACGAACATGGAACGTATGAGGAGAGCTGGAGGCAGTGAGCCAAGCCAGCCCAAGAGAGAAGTCACTGCCATCCCTGGCAGTGCTATAAGGGCAGTGTCACCTAAGCCATGTGGAGTTCACATCTCTCCTCGACTTGCCCCGAATGCAGAACACAGGATTTGATGTTTGCCCTGCTGGGCTTTGATCTTGCATTCCTTTCTTTCCTCCTCTTTGCTCTTACTTTTGGAATAGCAATATTTATCCTGTGCCTTTGCATATTGGCAGTACTTAGCTTTCTCACTGATTTTTGCAGGGGCTCACAGTTGTTTGCGTTGTCGCAGAGGACACTTTGGACTTGGACTTTTAAGTAATGCTGAAACTGTTAAGACTGGCAACTCTCTGAGAGGGGCTACATGCATTTTGCCTAAAGAGATGCATAAGAGTCTTTCAGTGGCCAAGAGCAGAATGTTACGGTTTAGATCTGAAATGGCCCCCGAAGTCTCAGGTGTTTGGAAGGTGACTGGATTATGGGGCTGACAGGTGACTTGCTGTGAAGACACAGTCTGTTCAGAGGAGGCTGGTGACTGGATGTGAGCTGGAAGAGTGCGTCTCCCCTCCCAGCTCCTCCCTCAACTTTCTGCTTTCTGTCCGCCATGCCATGAGCAGCTCTCCTCCTCCGTGCCCTCTGCCATGCTGTCCTGCATGGAAGGCAAGACCGAACAATGAACCAAAATCAACATCTTCTTCTTTAAATTGTGGGTGTTGGGTATTGGGTATTGGGTCAGCAATGAAGAAAACGGCTGAGCCAACATGGCTATCCAGTTATAGACTACATTTCTTGGGTGGCGTTGTGATTAAATGTGGACATCTGACCAACTTCAAGGCAATGAGGTGTGAGGGGGCCTCTGAGTCACCTCTGAGAGGGTTTGTCCTAGACGATCTTTGTCCTTGCCGTGAGCTAAAACGTGGGTGTGGAGACGAGCCAGCTTCCACTGTCCTAGTGAGACTGTCCTGTAGCTAATGAAACGAGGGGCCCATGGGGCGGGACAGGAGCCACATCCTGCATGGCCACGTGGGGCACAGTCTTCCTCCTAGACTTGGACTTCTCATTTGTGCACTGTCTTGTGAATGAGAAATTAACTTACTGAGGTCGTTGTAGCTCTTGGATTTGTTATAATACTGAAGTCTGTACCAAACTAATACATATATCTCTTAGCTTCCACTTAATATCCTTTGTTTCCTCAATGTTTCCTGTGCTTACTGTCTTTTATACACACTAAGACTTCAGTATTCAGCAGTGTCTGCTCTTTCTATTTATAGTTTATTTATCACTTCCATAAAATATTTTGGTATTCAATTTATTTCCCTACATCTGCATTCTCCCTTTTTATCTCACTCTGCTATCCTCTCATCTCATGTTTGAACTCTAGTTTTACTTAATTTATATTCTTATCAAGCTGTGCAGTTATGGGAAGAAATTGTGGGAAATTTCCTTCTGTTCTTGAGTCATGATTTTTTAGACTTGTGTCTTGCAGCCTGTGAGTCTCCCTCCTCCTTTCCCCTCCTCCCTTCCCTGTCTTCTGTTAGCTGTGTGTGAGGCAGACTTGGAGGAGATTCACTGACTGCAGTAAATCAGCACATTGACTGTGCCATTTCTCTCCCCTGTACGTCCCGGGCAGCTCAGTCAGACACTCCGTGGCTATCCCGCCGTTCCTCCTCCCCCGTGACCTGGTACCCGGTGTTTTCCCTCCCAGCAGCATGTGAGGACCTGAGGGCTTAGCTGGAGGAACTCCTGGCGGTGAGGTGTTTAACTTTCGTCCTCCAGCTGGGAGTGGCGGTGCTTGACTCTAATCCTAGCACTCCGGGAGGCTGAGGTAGGAGGATCACGGAGTTGAAGCCCAGCCTGGACAACTTAGCAGTTTAGTAAGACCCTGTCTCAAAAATAAAGAGTACAGGGCTGGAGATTTAGCTCAGTGGTTCTGGCGCCTGCCTTGCAAGTGCAAGGTCCTGAGTTTGATCCCGGTGACCACATACAATGCTGGGCGTGGTGACTGACGCCCACCAGCAATCAATAAAATCAATACCACATACCACAGTGCCAGGTGTGGTGCTCACGCCTGTAATCCCAGCACTCAGGAGGCAGAGGCAGGAGGATTGCTGAGTTTGAGGTTTAACCGGGCTACATAGTGAGCTCAGGGCCAGCCTGAACTTCAAAGCGAGACCCTGTCTCAAAAAAAAAATTAAAATTAAAAAAGTAAATAAATAAAGAATATATATGTCTTAGGGATATAGGTCAGAAGTGAAAAGGGCAAAGAGGCTCTTCTGTATCTCCTGAGTTGCTGTTTGGAACTGGAAATTGAACTCAGGGCCTTCACACTGAGCTATATCCCCAACCCTTCCCCTTTTCTGAGAGGAAATCTTGCTAGGTCCTTAAGTTGTCCAGGTGGGCTCGAACTTGCAACCCTTCCGCTTCAGCCTCCCCGAGGGCTGGATCACAGGTGTGCACCAAGTGCCTGGCCTTCCTGAGATCTTAATAAACAGTAGGTCAGGGTTTGCCGCCAATGCTAAGGGTGAGGTCACCCCTCCCTACCCTCAACCCTAAGGCTTCTGGAAGCTTTCAGGGGAGACATAAAGACTTCGCTTCTCTCAAGTTTACGTTCCAAGTTCACCTGTTTCTTCCAAGCCTCTTTAGTCAGGAAAACAAATGTTTAAAGGGTGTCTGCTTGGCAGCCTTCTCAGTGGATGCTGTAGTATTTTTGAGAATTGTAATAAGCTGATAATTTGCTAGCACCTCTGGGGAACAGAAAAGGTTAGGATTGGAGCTGTCCTGCCCCTTTGTACTCTGCTCTAGAATCTCCTACTTGGTGGATTTTTAAAATTGTGGGCTTCACCTACCCTGTCCCAGTATTCTTCTCTGCTTTTTTGTGCATGGAGGAACTGAAAACCAGGAAGGGAAAATCACTAGGACACACTTGTAAGCTTGGAAACTTGTAAGTTTCCGTTTCAGAGACAGAACTAAAAACACACGGCAAGGCTTTGTGGCCACTAAGAAACTATGTTTCCCAGCTTATATGGCTTTGTGGCAGGGTTCTGGCCAGCTGGATAAGAACCAGAGGAAATCTGGTTGGAATACAGATGTGATGGTGGTTGCTGTGCAGCCATATTGGACTACAACATGGAAAGCTGACTGTTCGGAGAACAGAGCAGCGAGAGGAAAGGTGTGTGTGTACCTGAGGAGGACAGCTGAGTCACAACTGCAAACTACCTATCAAACCACGATGCGAGAAAGCACCAACCTTTGTCATGTGTCACTATTGTGAATGATTACAGTGGTTCATCTCACATCCTAAATGATAATGGTGATTTTAAGTTCCAAATAGGTACACATGGTTTTTTTGTTTTTGTTTTTGTTTTTTGACATAGAATCTCGCTTTGAAGTTCAGGCTGGCCCTGAGCTCACTATGTAGCCATGCAAGCCTCAAACTCACAGCAATCCTCCTGCCTCTGCCTTCCAAGTGCTGGGATGACAGGAGTGAGCCTCCATGCCTGGCATTGTGGTGTGTAATACTGATTGCTGGTGGGTGTGAATCACCATGCCCTTGTGGTATATAGTTACCAGGGATGGAACTCAGGGCCTTGTGCTTGCAAGGCAGGTGCTGGAACCCCTGAGCTGAATTGGCAGCCCTACATGTTGATTTTAAGTTCTAAATACACCACTGAGAATTGAGCCTCCCTCCAATCTCCCACATTTTTGCGTGGGTTACTGTTCCTTCTAGAATGTTCTCCATCCAATCTGCTATTAAATTCCTATCGCCCTTCAATGACTAGTTTAAAGGTAACTTACATTAGGACTCTGGTCTCCCTCTAAGTTTCAGTAACTTTTTGAATTTATTATACTTTATCATATAATGTTTGTATATTCTTCTAAAAGAATCACATAATTCAGAGTTCCATTAATTCTGTTGTATTACCTCATTTGAAGAAAACCTAGAGCAGAAGAATTTTTAAAAATAGCCACCTATGGGTCAGTGATTTAGCTCAGTGTTTCCAGCACCTGCCTTGCAAGCTCAAGGTCCCGAGTTTGATCACCAGTAATCACATACCACAGTGCCAGATGTGGTGGCTCACGCCTGTAACCTCAGCACTCAGGAGGCAGAGACAGGAGGATTGCTGTGAGTTCGAGGTTTGCCTGGGCTATGTAGTAAGCTCAGGGCCAGCCTGAACTACGAAGTGAGACCCTGTCTCAAACAAACAAAAAATAGACACTTAAGGTTTACTTAAAAGGAGTGAATAATATGGACATATTAATTAAAAAATGTTTCCTTTTTGTTGAAGGTTAAACAACAGCAAGAGTAACAAATGGCCTGTTTGCCCTTCTGGTAACAGTAGCATATAATAAATTAATTGTCCTAAAGATAACCCTTATAAACTTACTCAAAAGGGCTAGGGATTTAGCTCAGTGGTTCTGGCACCTGACTCTTAAGTGCCAGGTCCCAAGTTCAATCCTTGGTACCAAATAAATAAATACATACAGACAGCTATTTGAAAGTATCAAGAGAAATTGAAAGCAGATAGAAGTTAGGGAGAAGCTGACCTTGACAGACAGAAAAACAACTGAGATGGTTATTGGGTGACTTCTGGCTTAGAAGAATATAACTTGTAAATTGATGAGTGGCTGTTACTGAAGAAGAAATCAGGGTAGGGTTTTCATAAAGGCTGAAAAGGAGGAGGAATCTCAGAAATGAGAGAGTTGAAGGAGGGAGGAAAGGCCTCCAAAATTTGCAGACAGATGCCATATATACCTTTTGTTGACCTCGGAGCCCCATATGTATGGAAAAGATACTAAGAATCCCAGAAAATAAAGTGCTTGTAAAAAGTGCTTTTAAAGAGCCCTTTTAAGTAAGTTTATAAGTGTTATTGTTAAATTAAAACTATTTTTGAAAACTGAGCAGAGCTCAGCTGTTACCAACCACAGCAACAATGATGATAGAATCTATCCAAATTAACTGCATACTTAAATAAGAACATGTAGAGTACAAAGCAATAGAACTCAAAGTCTCTGTAACACATCACTTAAAATGTCCATAGCAATAAAAGCTAATTTTACCGACAAAGAAGTAGCACCAGGCATCCCATAGTTAAGAGAAACAAATAATAGAAAGAGATCCCAAGATGATTCAAGGGTTAAAATTAGCAGACAAGGACTTGAAGTCTGCTCATATACGTATTTTTTTCCTTGAGACAAGGTCTCACTTTGTAGTGCAGACTGGCCCTGAGCTCAGTGTGTAGCCCAGGCTAGCCTCAAACTCACAGCAGTCCTCCTGCCTCTGCCTCCCGAGTGCTGGGATTAAAGGCGTGAGTTACCACACCCAACATTGTGGTACGTGGTACCGGGGACCACATTCCGGACCTTGCACTTGCCAGGCAGATGCTGGAACCTCTGAGCTAAAATCCCTGGCCCTCTTATATATATTATTAAAATCTTCAGTGAAATTTAATGACAGTGAATTAACAGATGGAAAATCTTGACAGAGACAAGAAAAGTATTTTTTAAAAATGAAATGGAAATTCTAGAATTCAAAGTAAAATACTTAAAAGGAAAAATTTATCAATAGGCTTAACACCATTGGAATTGGCAGAAGAAGGCACAGTGAAGAAAGTGCAGATATTACTTCATCTGAAGAGCAGAAAGAAAACAGCTTTACACATCTCTTCAGTGACGTGTGGGACAATATCACAGTGTATAATTTGGGTATAATTGAAGTCCCATAGGTATAGGAGAGAAAGAATTGTGGAGAAAAAATATTTTTAAAAATAATGATCAAATGATCCCCAATTATCTGAAACATGGGACCAGAAAAAGAAAACACACACCCATAATCAAACACTTGGAAGGCACAGAGAGGAAATCTCAAAATCAGCAAGAAATATATATGAGATGTATATGTACGTATATATCACATATGTATATAATAGATACATATAATGAATGATCCAGATGACAGCCAACTTCCTTTCAGAACCAATGGATCTTTAAAGCACTGAATAAGAAAAAAACAGGAAAATTCACTGTCAAGAGTTGGTTCTTAGAAAAGATTGATTATATTGGTAAGTCCCAGCTGGGTCCAAAGCAGAACCACCCTAGCCAAAGGACATGGCGGACCAATGTAGCTCAGTCCACAGACATCGAAAGCAGAGGAGAGGAACAGTGTCAGATACCCTACCCAAGGTCACATGTCCCAAAGTGTGTTCACCGATCTGGGCCAATCAAATGGAGATAATCAAACTTAGCTGTCATGGTACATTAAATGAAATATTCTGTTTTTAAAAGGTAGAAAGTTGACATGTACTGTAACAAAGATGAACTCTTTCTTGGGACATTATGATCAGCCAGCCAGAAAAGAACCAGGTTCCATTCACATGAATTATCTAACATATTTAAAATCAGAAGTAGAGAGCTAAATGGCATTTCTCAGAGCCAGTAATGAAGCAGGATGAGGAATTGTTATTTGATGGTTGTAAAATTCCATTTATGCAAGGTGGAAAAGTTCTAGAGATATGCTGTACAATGGTCTGCCTAGAATTAAGGATGCTGTACCATACATTAGACTATTATGAGAACAGATCCCATATTAAGTGTTCTTAATGCAATAAAGACCAAAATAATTTTAAAAGAAAAAAATAAAGCATAAATCACCAATATCAGAAATAAGATACTTCACTACCTTTTCAGAAAGTTCTTTAGAAAGGTATCAAGGCAGTATTTTGACAACTTTATGCCAATACATTTGATAATGTAAATGAAATAAGAAAATACCTTGAAACCTACCATCCTACCATATTGACAGAAGATACGTCAAAATATCTGAGTAGCCCTATATCTATTAAACAACACAACCATTTTACAGTGAGAATTAAGCAAAGATCAATAAATATGTGGCCCTAGAAATAAGCCAATACAAATGTATAAACATGTAAATGTAAAACCTTTGGAACCTTCATTACATAGAAACATAATGACAAAATCAGAAAATTACATCACAGAAGTGCTCCAGTTTTTCAGTTTTTAGGTACTGTCATGTCATACATGATGATGCCTCTGTTGATGTCATATACAGTTCTTGGGATGGGTCCTTTATTAAATAGCATGTGACGGTTCTGGGACTCTTAACTGTATGGTAGAGCTGTGGCTGTGGGAACGGAACTGAGTGAGAAGTTTCTCAGTGGAAGCACAAAGAACCTTCCTGAAATGAGACTGGTTGAGTCAGTAACCTGGAGAGAGTGTCACCATTGTGTGGAACCTTAGGCCGCACTGTCGCCCAAGTCCAGGCCAGGAGATGTGAAAGACAGGAGGGAAGAGGCAAAGGACTGGAGCGGGGTGGGGAGAAGGTGGAAAGAGAAAGAGAAGGGAAGGATGGAAGAAGGGGAGGAGGGGTGGAAGAAGGCAAGGAAGGGCAATGTAAAACCTTCAGGAGCCTCATTACATAGAGATATAAATTTGAAAGGCAGGATTAGTTGCCCCCTGACAGAATCGCTAAGGTCACCCAGTTTTAGAGGACAGCCTCATGCCCAATGATGGTCTCATAAAGGTATAATGGAGCTGGGCGAGTCAGTGACGTGGTGACCGTCCTAGGTAACACTACAGTATGACCCGGTGGGAGGCTGGACATTTAGCTCAGTGCTTCCAGCACCTCTCTAGCAAGTGCAAGGCCGTGAGTTCGAGCCCTAGTAACAACATACATACAACAATACTGAGCATGGTGACTCATGCCCACCAACAATCAGAACCACATACCCCAGTGTGGGGCATGGTGGCTCACGCCTGTAGTCCCAGCACTCGGGAGGCAGAGACAGGAGGATTGCTGAGTTCCAGGCTTGCCTGGCTATACAGTGAGCTCAGGGCCAGCCTGAACTACAAAGTGAGATCCTGTGTCAAAAAAAACAGAGAGAGAGAGAGAGAGTGCGAGAAAGGGGGGAGGGAGGGAGAGAAAGGTGAGGCGGGGAAAAGATGAGAGGGAAAAGAAAATGCACACAGTGGGTCATGGTTTTCAAAGCTGCGGGAGCTCTTGGGGTGGGAAAAGGATCAGCAGCAGCGGGAGTGACAGTGGGATTGTGAACAGAGACCCGGGGAGGCGCCGAGGAGCCTGAGCAGGCAGGGGCCCGGGCAGCCACACGGTGCCATGCCCGGCACCCCACGTGAACAGTGGGGTTTAATATGCCGCCCTCCACCCCCAGGACAATATGAGCTTCCAGTAAAAACATGACTGAAGAGGGAAAGTATGTCGTAAAGTCTAGAAATGTTTCCATTAGAAAAGTTAAAACCCAGAACTTAAGCAAAATTTCCACCAGTGAGCTCTTCTTCGGCCGGGAGTTCTGCGAGCCGGTCTGCAGAGGACTCCGAGGCCGTGTGGGAAACGCTGCTAACTGCGGTCCCCGCTCTGGAGTCACGGTCCCCAGCGGCTCTCTCGGGCCTGTGTTTCCCAGCGTGGTGGAACCAGGAAATGCGCCTGTCGTGTTCCAGGGAACAGGAGCATTCCAAGGAGCCAGCGTTCTTTGGAGTACATTTGGGAAGAAAAAAAAAAAAAAAAACCTCACTCATTCAGGAGATTAGGATACGGCTAATAAGTCTACTGCTCTAAATTTGTTTATGTTAGGGCTTTCAGGTTAGAAATAAGTGATAATTTGGACTCACATAAAGCTTTTCTTCAAAGGAGCTTGAAACACGCTGGATTCAGAATTTTCTGATGGATTCAGACTGCCAAAAATCTAATGATTTCTTACTGTGATTTTTTTCTTGCTATTTTTTAGTATGTATTTGTGGCATTCCAAGGGACATTTTAATTTAGTGGAGTGATCACTAGGGAATAATAAGGTATGGACTGTCCATTTCATCTACGTCTCTATTACATCACATATAAGAAAAAAAAGTGTACACGAGAGGAAAGGAGTTTAAATGGCAGGCCTTCCCATTAAGGTAAAGATTTTGTGAATGAGGTTATCACTTATTATAAATGTTTTGTTGCCATTGCTGTTTGTTCCCTTATTACAGGACAGTGTGCCAGTCTCTAGGCATTTTTGTGTAAATACTGGCTGGGGTCATAAGTGAAATGAAGTTTGGTCCTCATGTACCTCATACCAGCAGCTGGGTTGGCACGCAGCTGCCGAGCTGCTGGGCCCTTTTTATTTAATTTGGCATCCCTTCCTGAGCAGTACTGAGACTTTTACTTCAATGACTCCGCCAGGCTTTGCCATAATTTCTATGCTGTATCAGGAAAGGCAGTGGAGGAGATGCCTAAGCAAACCTGAGAAGAGGCTGGCGGCTCACAGTTCAGGTATTTTTGCCAAAGTCATTAAGGTATTAACCCCAAAGATGAAGTGAATCCATTTTTAAAACACAACATTAACTCATTTAGAAGTAACATGAATTTTTAAGGAATATAACTAGATCATCCTACTATCTTATGTATATAAGAGCTTGTTCTTTTTGCATAATTTGTCTTCGAACACTTTTCCTAGGTTCTGAATCCAATTTTTAAAAAAAATACACTTGGGCCAGAGATTTAGCTCAGTGGTTCCAGCGCCTGCCTTGCAAGCGCAAGGTCCTGAGTTTGATCCCCAGTAACCACATACAATGCTGGGTGTGGTGACTCAGGCCCACCAGCAATCAATACCACATACCACAGTGCCAGGCATGGTGGCTCATGCCTGTCATCCCAGCACTCAGGAGGCAGAGACAGGAGGATTGCTGAGTACCAGGCTTGCCTGGACTACATAGTGAGGTCAGGGCCAGCCTAAACTACAAAGCGAGACCCAGTCTAAAAAAAAAAAAAAAAAACGCCTAAAATTCTGAGAGATGTTCATTATACTCATTGGGTCTATGTCTTAATTTCTACGATTCTGAGTTTCTGGCCTGTCTGATGGAAGTCATAGCTCTGTCCTGCTCCAGTGTTAAACATGATGTCACAAAATAAAGACAGGAACACGAGGTGCTCAACAGGCACTTGACAAATACTCTGTGAAATGCATAAATGGAAAATGAGAACATTAACACCTCCTGTAAATTTTATTTCTACAATCAGACCAGAAAATGGTCCTGCCTGGTCCACTTTTTCTATTCTACATGTTGATGCTGAACAGGGTGGGGAGACACCACAAGACTGGTCAGAATCGCAGTAACAGATGTCAGAAGCAGACAAGGTTTCAGAGATGATTTGATTCAATAGCTTAAAGTTACAGTGCTAACTGAAGGCCCAAGAAGCCTAAGTAATTTGCCCAAAAATCACACAGGAATTGGTCACAGATCTAGGTGCGGAGCCCAACACAAACACAGACTTTTCTTAACCACATACACACTCGAGGGTTGTTAATATTGTATGAGGTTATGGTGTTTAAAAAGTCTTCCTCTGACTAACTTGAAAAGCAGCTCTCTTTTTATGGTTTTCTAATTTCTTTCCTTTTTCTTTGTAACATTTTACTTTCACTTAACCATCTGGAGTTTGCTTTGGTATAGGCTGCGAGGTTGGGATTTAACTTCATGCCTTTTTTTCCAAATCATTTGCCAAGTGACTTGGCACCATTTAGCTAACAAGCTCGCCTTCCCCGCTGATTTATAGGTTCACCTTTATTACATTCTAAGTTGTTTTTTATACAGAGGTCAATACCCACATTCACTTTCCCGTTCTGCTGGTCTGCCTTGTTCATTTTTTCTCTCTATAGAGTGCTATTCTGACTACTGTAATTTTATCATATGTTTTAGTAAGTGGTATGAAAAGTTCATCTTCATTAATCTTCTTTAGGGGGAGAAGCCAATGAATGCTTCTGCCCATTTTGTCTTCAAGATGATAAACATTCCCAAACTGAAGAACTAATATTTCATACAAACTGAACAAAACCTATAAGAATCTTCACTGGAATGACATTATATATAAAGATTAATGTAAGAAGCACTGGCAAACTTCTTACAAACATTTTTCACTTTCAGAAATGGGATCTATTTTCCCACATATTCAAATATTCTTAAGGGTTGCTCTTTAAACTTTGGAAATTTTGTTCACACACATCCTGTATGTCTAGGTATGTTTGATTAAGGGGAGGGTGGGAGGAAGGAAGGATGGATCACATGTACAAGTGTGGAAAACAAATCCATTAAAATACTTCTAGCCGGGCGTGGTGGCTCACGCCTGTCATCCCAGCTCTCGGGAGGCAGAGGCAGGAGGATTGCTGAGTTCCAGGCTTGCCCGGGCTACACAGTGAGCTCAGGGCCCAGCCTGAACTACAAAGCGAGACCCTGTCTCAAAAAAAAAAAATACTTCTAATTATTACATCTGGGTGGAGAGACTGTAGTCATATAAATTTTGATATTGTCACCCTTATATTTGCTAAAGTTCTTCAGTGACAATCTGAAAAAATACCATAGCCAGAAAAGTGGGGGAGTGGGTGGACAAAGCCTCTATTTTCTTCCTAAATAGAGATGCTTTGCTGACTCCGGGGCTCTGGGCTCTCACCTCGAATGAGTCCTAGACCATGCTAAGGTCCCGTGAGGGAAGCTGTGTGTAGGGTTAGGGAGTGAGCGAGGAACGGGGAGAAAGACTCGAAGTCGTGCCCCTGGGGCTACGCCTTCCCCACCCTTTGCTTCTATAGAAACCTTCCTCTTCTGATGTTAGATTCAATGAAATCAGTCAGTGGTCACCTACCCACTACAACACAAGAATTTTTATAACACCATAGCATAGAGGTTATGAAAATGAAAAGGAAAATTAGCCTTGTGCTCTCCAGGATGTCTAACAAGGGGAAGAGATACGAAGGTATCCACTTGAGATATTGTGATAAATACATTAAAAGCATATGATGATGAGCTAAGTGAGAGAAAATTAGTTTTACCAGAAGAGATGTAGCAAGACAATTCTATGGCCCGAAAGGTGAATTTTCCACAAAGTCATCTGACCTACATGTGGTGTCATCGCTTAACTTTCCCTAACACAGCCCAGCTCAGTCACATAGGTCTTTTAAAAAGTCATTCAAAGTCACTCATCGTGTGCTGTTAATGACATAAATCACCACAAACGTATCCTAGATTCTGCCCACACTGGGCACCATGCCTGGAGACGGCAATAGGATCCTCACCTTCAAAGGGATTTACACCCCTAGAATTCCCAGCTCCTCTTCTCGTTTTAAACTCTGAATTAATACGATCTCTCACTCGGTACTTTCTCACTTACTTCTGCCCCAGACCAGGGCAGGGGAACCTCTTCTATCAAATTCCTCGATAATGAAGGAAGTAATTTGTGACCGGGTACCAGCTCAACCCCTCAGAGGCACACGGCATCGAATAAGGGTGCCAGCCTGGACGTCAGACTGGCTTGAGTCTAAATTCTGACCCTTTGACTCATATCTGTGTGACGTGGGGCATGTTTCAGTGAACTGCTTTTTGCCTCGGTTTCCCCAAATGTTAAAAAGTAGTAATAGTATTTAGCTCTTGTGAGACAATCCATATAAAGTATACTGAATGTTGTGCCCAACCCAGAGAAGGCCTCAGAAATAGCAGATTTACTGAACATGCCGTCTCCTTGGGGCAGATAGGACCCTTTAGCTTCCGTGCAGCCTGGAGCACAGTGTGTAGCTGGGTGTCGCACATGCATTCAGAATTAGAAAGTGCGGGTTTCTGAGGAAAACATCTCCCTTCTGCTGAAGTCTGGGATCTATACTTGAAAGTAAGGATACTTGAAGGTAAGTGGAAAGAATACTCTCCCAGGCTGTAGAGAGATGCAACAAGCCCTTCCTTGGGGATTTTGCAGTTTAGCTGATATGATAAAGCTATAAATAAGCTACAGTTTGAAAGGCCTTTGCTGACAGATTGGATCCTCTCCCTTCTCTCATATGATGGTCAAGTTGAGTCTTCAGCATTCAGTATGAAAGACACCTTTAAATAGCAGAGAAGAGGAAGCTGGGAAAAAGCATTCTGGGTGCCAGTTCTCCTGATTTGTACTTTACAGACCTTCTGTACAGGGCCTGTCCTGAGTCAGAAACGGAAAAGGGCATTTCAGAACTCCAAAAAGGGTTTTCTCAGGAAAAATCTTCAACAAAACAGTTAGTCCCCGGGTGAGCTCATGAGGAATGGGCAAGACTGAGTCTCTCACCAGCTAAATTTAGAGAAAGAAGGATGCTTTCTTTTTAAGTGCTGGTGTGGTCCAGGTTAAAGGGAACATGGGACTAGAAGAAAAGCAAGTTTCTTACTAGGAGATTTCTCAAGATATTTCTTCCTTTTGTCTCTTGTCTTTCTCCTCCTGATGTGCCCTTCTGGTATAGGCCAAGGCTTTTCTCATCTCTGGGTAGTGTAATGTTTAAGTAGAAGTAGAGCCCAGTGACCAGGAATTAAACCACCACCACCCCAAGTCTGAGGGAAAAACTAGAAAAACGGACACATTGTATCAGTGTGGTCAGTGCCTTGTAGAAACTGATATAAATGACAACCTCCAAAGAGGAATGTAGTCTAATTAGTGTCATCATGTAAACATGAGATCACCTGGAGGTGAGTGGTCTTTTCTAGCAGGAGATCGGTGAGTAGGAGGAAACCAGTAGTTAAGAACACGGGACTCCAGGAGGCTGAGGTGTGAAGGTCACAAGTCTGAACCTGTTCTGGGCCACCCAGGGACTTAGCAAGATCCGGTTTCAGAATTTAAAAAATAAAAGAGGGTTCAGGGTGTAGCTCAGCGCAAAGGCCCCCTGTTCAGTCTCTACTACTGCCCAAAAGCAAACACAAGATTTGAATCTGCCTTTTGCCACTTACTAGTTGCATTAGTGGAGCGAGTAGCTTAATTTTTCTGAAGCTTCTTTACCAGTAAAATGAGAATATCGTCTGTCATCATACTGGCATCAACGTGATATAAGGCTCACATAACACAACATCATTCACGTAGTCAAATAGTAGCTATTATTTTCTAAAGGTTAAATTAGGTAGTCAGAATCTCTCAGCTGGCACGCAGCCCTCGCGTACAGGGATGTGTCTCTGTCTCTCCGGCAGCCTCAGTGACAGATACGTCAGACTATAAATGTGTAGTGCTGCTCACTAGGCCCAACCAATTATCCTTCATCAGTTTCTCTGTTCACTAAGCAGCCTCCAGACTGGGCCTTTAGTGTGTAGCTTTCTAACAAGGACACGCTGTCGCTCCTATCAGCGGACGAGCACTCAGGTCTGTTTGACCATTAGAGCTCTCCTTAGCATACGTAAATTAGCTGGTTTATACGGCATCCTCTTTCAGATTCACTTGTATCCGTGAAATGAACCACTCTGGCTAAATGAGATCCTAATCCTGTGAACTTGAGGGTCATGCTCCGAAGTGCATCAACGTGAGAGCGCTGTAAAAGGACCCTGAGCTGTCCACCAGCTCTTACGTGACCTCAATTTTGCCCTACCTAAAAACTATGCCTCATACTCGTTCTAAACCAGGGCATACATTGTTGACCTGAAAGACAGGAACACCTGGAGACCAGAGTTTTTTGGTTTTTCTTTTTAATCATCTGATCAAGCATCTAAAAGTCAGATTTCAGAGAAAAAAATAGAAGCATGAGTTTCCAGCTTCTGTTGAAAGCTGAGCTGCGCAGGGCTGCTGCAGAGATCGCCTCCTGGAGGAGGAACGCGGATCTGGCTGGTAAACCCATCTCCATTGGTTGTTAGGCATCTGGCCTAGCCTGTGCTTCCTGTCTGAAAGAAGAACACTGGACGGGTTTAAAGTTCTTTCAAGAAGGAAATGATATAAAAAGTAAAAAGCTCATCTCATCCATTCCTCCCCCCTTTTTTCTGTTTAGCACCAAAAAATAATAATAATAATAATAATAATAAACTTGAAAACACAGTGCCTGGTGGAAAACACTCAGACTAAGATAATCTCCTGGCATCTCTGTAGTAGGCAGAGTGGGAAAGGGGGTGCGAATGGGCGAGGAAGCACACCGGAAAGTGCTGTGGACTTGGCACCAGGGAGGACAGCAGGTAGGGCTCGCCACGGATCAGCCACTCCTGTCTGTGTCCTCTCTTGGGGCAGCTACCCCCGTGCCCAACAAATCCTGCTTCGGAGGGAGGGGAGGGATGTGAAGATTAAGGGCAGGGTCACAGGTAGAACCCCAGGCATTAGCAGGGCACGCGGCACTGGGGCAAGAAGTAGCAGGGGTTGAGGGGAGATTCTGATGGTCCAGCTAGAGTGGCTGGACGGGGCTAGATGGAAACGCTGCCTTCAGACCTCTCATGAGGCAGTCGCAGGAGCAGCTAACAAGTTCAGGAGATAATAATATTGAGGGAAGTACTATTGCTTCATAGCCAGAGGGAGAGGAAATAAAGTATAATAATCATCAAGGACATCCAGGGACACACACTATTCAGAAGAATTCTAAAGATGCCCTTCAGTTAGACCAGCCTGCGAAGAGATCTAATTTCAGATATCTGCCTAAAGCTCTTTCTTTAATGATCCTGACTAAGATCACACAATTAGATTTCAGTGGTCCACTGGAGGCCGTCCATCAGGTGGCCCTCTACATCCAACCACAGGGTTGTTTTCTTTTTCCTTTGTACAACTTCATAATGATTGGGCAAACTCCGAACGCTTCTCCACCTCTGCCTTTGCTGTCTTGCTTCCAGCTTTCCACTGCGTGCCGCAGTTCCCTCAAGGCCTCTGTTTCTCTGACCATGACTCTGTCTCCCCTGAATTGGAATCCACTGATTCCACAGGGCACCACACAAGCATTAGTCTGACAGTCACACAGTTGGGGCTGAGACCCCGACTGTGACTCTAAATAAGTCTGTTTATCGTCTCCAGATAAAGATAAGGAATCTTAGTTGCTGCAGACTAAGAGTGATGTTCTTACAACTTGGTTTCTAGCAGTGGTAGAGGGCAGGATTAAAACCCAAGTCCTTAGACTCTCAATCTATGGCTCTTTCCACTAACATGTGCATGGGGCTGCTTTTGGACTTCTTGGTTGCTAACAATATACTATCATTATTTGAATTATAATTGCAGATAGAGATAAAATCAAAAGATTATATAAGCCCGGTATTTTAGTGTTATGTTGCCCCAACTTTCCAGCCTAGTAAGAAAGCTCTCCTCCAAATAAATATGTTCTGGGCTTAGACCTTTTTGATTCAGCGACTATGCTTTTAAAGACAGTTTCAGGGTGAATCATTTTAATCTATGACTACTTACCTCTATCCTACCAAAGAGATTTTAAAAGGTTAGGAATATGTACTTGAACTCAAGTACAGTTTAAGGAACAATGGGTTAGACTCCTGGAGACCACAGCAATTGTAGTTTTTCATCTCAAGCACCTCTCAGTAGATAATTAACCTGGGCCATGATGAAAACAGTTCTATTAGGCCCATTTCTCTTGTGGCTAATGCTATTGTGCTCCTTGCTGTGGTCTTTTTCTTTGCTTCATTTTAAACTGAACACTTACAGTAATATTTTGTGGCCACTTTGGTGGCTGATCCACTTCCTTCCTTGCAATAGAAGGACAGCAATAGGTAGCTACCGTTCTTAGGAAAATCTGGGTGGCAGCTAAGTTTTCTGCATCATTGACTGAGAGAAGTATTTTATGTACAACAAATACAGCATTTGTGGGGCACTTCTGTGTTCTGATATATTCTTTACCCTATACTGCATAGATGTATGAAATAAAAGGTCTATCACAAAGAGTTTTAATTTGGGAAGGTCACAGATCCTTTGGCAGCCTGGTGAAGGTGATAGGCCCCTGTTAAGAATAATATTTTTATAAATGCATGGAATAAAATACATGAGAAATCTATTGAAATATAGTTCTAGCCATGAATCGTTTGTGCCTGAAACCTATCATATATGGAATGCAGGCTCTCTGTCTACCTCTTTGAGGTTAGAAACACAATCTGTTAGTATGGCCTTGAACACAGGAGTCCAAAGCCTCTGTCACAAAGACAAAAGGCACAAAGTGAAGAGTGTGTCACAAGAAGGGCAGGTCTGGCTCTACTGATCACGGCAGACATGGGAGATTTTGGAGCATGGCCAAACCCACCGTCCTGGACCCCTCAATCCCTATTTCCACATGAAATCCCTGAACAGAGTCTAACTCATTTGTTTTAATTAAGTAGAGGATTTGTTCTTGTGAAAAAGTATATACCCATGGGAGAGGTAAAAGTCTTTGCCAAGGGTTTTCAAATTTATTTTCAACAGGGAACCTGTTTTTCAAATGCAACCTTAGGGGCTGGAGATTTAGCTCAGTGGTTCCAGTGCCTGCCTAGCAAGCCCAAGGTCCCTGGTTCGATCCCCAGTAACCACATACAACAATATGGGGTGTGGTGAGTCACCCCCACCAGCAATCAGTACCACATACCACAAATGCAGGATTTGGTGGTTCACACCTGTAATCCCAGCATTCGGGAGGCAGAAGCAGGAGGATTGCTGAGTTCGAGGCTTGCCTGGGCTACATAGTGAGCTCAGGGCCAGCCTGAACTACAAAGCGAGACCCTGTCTCAAACAACAACAACAGCAAACAAAAAAACCCAAATGCAACCTTAAATAGAATGCTAATATATAAATAAATGTAAGTTTCATAATAATTTGCATAATTTTATACTTTGAATTTTATCTCTGAATATAAGTAGATATAGTATTGGATATATATGTTATGTAGCATATAAATATTTGTATAGTGAGGTATGTTTATATTTTAATGCTTTATATAATACATTTATATTCATATAAATATTGGAAACAAGGAAGCTACTTCAATGAAGGCAAATTATAAAATCAAGAGTCATAAAAAATAACTGTAGCCTTACATCCATCACACCATACCACTTATTTATGTACTTTATTTTGCCTGCACAGGGTGGAAAAAATTCTGATGTGAACAAACAAGTAATTTCAAATAGCTAACAATTTGTTATGACACATAATCTCAGAACTTTCCTCATTTAAAATGATCTAGAAGAAAAACAGGTAAAAATGGTCTTTAAAGAGCAGTAGGAAATTGTTTCCAAAATAGAATCAGCAATAATACCTGGTATCTGCTCATGTTCATCCATGACTGAGGATTAGTTGGTCAAATAATTAGGGGAGACTTAACAACTTACTACATAATCATTGGTAAATAGCTTAATCTTAGAACCAGTTTCTTCCTCTGTACAATGTTTATAAGGGGGGTACCTACCTGCCCTATAGGTAAAAGGGCTAAATAAGCCAGTGTGCAAAAGCTGTTACCATGTTACCTGGCACACTCAATAGATGTGACCGAAAAGATTGTATCATGTATCATTCTAGACATTAAGGTCCCAGCTACTCCCTTTTAAACATCTAAGCATCCTTCTCCTCCAGAAATGTACCTAGGGTTTCAAAGCAAACTAATTTTGGGCGAGGGATTTAGCTCAGTTTAAGTATAAGGGCCTGAGTTTGATCTCCAGTACTAGAAAACAAAACAAAAACCAAAACAAAACAAACTAATCTTGAGTCCAAATGCTGAGATGATCCTATAGTGTTGAGTGGCAGCTGTAGTTGTAATCAAATAATGATAGTCTACACTGCAAACAGATGATTATATAGCCAATTTTGAATGACACAGGAGCCAAGGTTAGCAGACAACAAATCAACCTATAGTGCTGTATCATTCATGATTTACCATGTATGTACACTTGACTGTTAACACTGTGTCTCAAGTCAGCACCAGAGGTCTTGCCTGGCTTTTAGCTGAGGGTGACATGTACATGTTCTAATACTAATAATACCAGTGCATGTTCATGGAATGCTTGCTGGGGCCAGACACTGATTTAAGACTGTTACGTGTATTAGCTCATTTGACCTTGGCTTTTTTATGGTTATTACAGAAAGGGGTATGAGCGGATCTAAATTTCAAAATAGGACTAATAAAAGTTGAACCTTATTTAATAAAAAAGACCTTTCTAGAAATTCAAATGTACACATACAGAGAACCTATTAGAACAAGTTAACCCATTGTGAGCTAATATATTATAATCTAGTATCTAATTTAAATATGGAACTGATTTTTGGTTACACTTTAAAATAGCTTAAATATTTATCATAAAAACAAAACCTGGGCCGAAGGGTTAGCTCAGTGGTTCCGGCACCTGCCTCACAAGCGCAAGGTCCTGAGTTCAATCCCTGGTAACCACATACAATGCTGGGCGTGGAGACTCACGCCCACCAGCAATCAATACCACATACCACATACCACATACCACATACCACAGTGCTGGGCATGGTGCCTCATGCCTGTAGTCCCAGCACTTGGAAGGCAGAGACAGGAGGATTACTGAGTTCAAGGCTTGCCTGGACCACATAGTGAGCTCAGGGCCAGCCTGGACTACAAAGCAAGACTCTGTCTCAGAAAAAAAAAAAAAAAACACCCCAAATTAAATGCATACAGTCTCTTTGAAACACTGGATTTCTCTGCAATAATTTACAAAAAAAACAGAGCAGTAACTCTTATCACTCATTTGCACTAGTGTGTGAAAAGGGTTGAATCAGCTTCTTCTTAGAAAGCACAGGTGTGAAGAAAAGAGGAGGAAATAAGAGATTTTTGTAATGCTAGTTTGTTTTCCAGAAAGACAAAAGCCTGGACTGGTGTTTGTTACTAGCCTACAGTGTTAATATATTATCTGGGATGCCTCGTAGCCATGATATCCTAGCCAGACAGAAGAGGAAATGAGGGACCCAAGACGTCCTGTCAAGCCCCTCCCACAAGTTACCCCGCATTCAACTACCCCGTCTATAACGCAGAGGGTGAGGCTTGTGAGGGAACCTAGTCCCAGAAACAGCTAGTTAGTAGCTCGGCTGTGTCCGGAGCCCGGGAGCAAGTCCGTCTCTGCAGCAGCCCGGGTGTGAAGCCCTGAGCGAGCAGGGGCCCAAACCCCCCCATCTTCGCATCCGGACTGCATCAGGCCACACAGCCTCAAGCCGGGGACTGTGAGACCAGAGGACAAACCAGCCCTCTCCTCAGTGCTTGCTCAGGGTAGAGCACCGCCCGGTGGGCGGAGGGTTGGAAAAACAGATAAACAGGACAGACTACAGCCGGCCCTCACAGAAGCCAGCATCCTATGAAATATTAAAGAGTATCCCCAGAAGGCGTCTCAGCAATATCCGGGCTCCCGCCCCCTGACCCTTACAGTATAAGTTTTTAAGTGACAATATAAAACAGTGACATGATACAATATGGGAGAGTCGCTAATTGTAGTTAATATGTGCAGAGCACTGTGGGTCGGGGCCCTCCCGGGTGCTCGGGAGGACTCCCTTCCGTCTCGTCACCGTCCTCACGGACACACTCCTGCTGCGGACTTTTGCCCAGGAGGAAACGGAGGCCGGTTCCAGGGGGTCCCGTGGAGCCACAGCGTGACTGAATCACGACACCACCTGCGACAGCATGTTTCCAGTTCGCCCCAGGATCGGTTTGGGGCTGTTCGTCGGACCTTAGCCCAGAGGCTTAGGGACCGTGGGGTTTGAGGGAAGTTGGAGGAGGCTCGTGAGGAGCTCTAGCTGCTGAGAGAGCGACCCCGAGCCGCTCCCCACGCCCCGAGCAGCGGGCTTTGGTGAGACAGCCGCACCGCAGCCACCGACTCGCCGCTTTCTTCGCTCCCACGACGCCAAGCGTAACAACATGCAAAGGCAGCACACAGCACCTCCACCGCTGCTGCCACCCTGGGGGATACATTCTTTGGGGTGTGGATCATGAGGGCACAATCACTGTGTTTTCAAAAACTCCCTGAGCTGGGCGTGGTGGCTCACGCCTGTCATCCCCACACTGGGGAGGCAGAGACAGGAGGATTGCTGAGTTCGAGGCTTCCCTGGGCTACATAGTGAGCTCAGGGCCAGCCTGAACTACAAAGTGAGACCCTGTCTCAAAAAAAAAAAAAACCTCCCTGAGCTACCAGTGGCGGGAAATGGGGTGCCCTGCATGCCGTCGCAGTCCTTGGGTAATGACTGTGTGTCATAAATAAGATATGGCATTTCGGAACGTCTTTAAAGCTATTTCCTTTTGTTGGACTAATTTAATTTACCAAATGCTCCTGGGAAAGGGGTGGGGGTGGGGGCCAAGATGCTGACTCTACATTTCCTGAAAAATCAACATTTTCTTTTTAAACCGCTCTGAAAGAAATGACATCAGACTGTTGTCTGCTGGCTCCCTCCGACTCTACCTCTGTCAAAATCCTGCCCTGGCAGGTGTGAAGAAGAATAGAGGCAGAACTTGAGTGAATACCCACATCTGTTTTTGGAAAAAGGGAACAGAAGCAGCACAGAAGGAAGGAAAGGAGATAATTGCTGGCTCGAACCACAGTACATTTTACTTGTGGGCAGAGGGCCAGCTTACAGCAGGCGGAATATGCAGGCCCATCTTATTGGGATTCAGGGGTGAGCCTCCGTTCTTGTCCGGAGACAGCTGTAAACCAGCAGCCCATAGCATCCCAATCAGGCACAGGGTTTTGTCAAGGAATGCTGATTTGTACAGAAGCAGCTTTGTCTGCGTCGACTGCACCCCTGCCTAGTGAAATGACAGTCAATCTCTGATTCCAGATGACAAGAACTGGATAAAAACTTAAAACAAATGGCGACCTTTCCAAAGATTAATTTGTTTATCAACAAAATGTTCCCTCTTTGTCATCGGAGATGGGGGTGACCTTCACTTTCCCACATCGAGGCTGAAAGGATGCTGACTGTAGTCATCTGTTAAGTGAGCTCCATCTCAGCAATTATTCCCTTTTTTATTTTTAGTGACAAGAAGGGTTTATTAATTCACTCTGCTTCTTGTTATGGTTTATAAATGCAACAAGCTCATTCTGAATTACTGCAGTGTAACATCAATTTGTTTAAATCTAATTCTGCTACCATTGCCAAATTATGTTGTGACTGTAATTGTGGCCATATGCACGGGCTTAGAACACAATCGTGTTTTGAAAGTGTCCTTCTACCCACCGCCCCACACCTTCGCCCTTTTCTTCGGGTATTTCTTCTAATCGTTTGACATTAACACAAGTGCCTCGTTTCCATTACTTTATCATCTCAGAAATGAATGTGCCTTCACTAAGAGAAAAAGAAAGGGGGGGAGAGAGAGTGAGAGAGAGAGAGATTACTATGTACACCCAGAGTCAAACAGTAAAGAAACTATGATTTGTGAAGTGTAGTTGCTACCCAACTAAGTTAGTGAAAAGCAATGCATAAAGTATGACTCATAAAATCTAGAAATCATAATCGTATTAAATTCTGCCTCATGAATAAGTAAGAGATTCTAAATTTACATTGCATTATATATTTATTTATTTGGAAAGTGGGACCAAAGAACTGGTATAATTCTACAGCAACTCCTAGCTTGCCAAAAAGAAAAATGTCTTTATGATTCTTTTCTAGGTCATAACAGTTATAATCAGAGTTATTTGTGCAGCAATTCAAAGCAATGTTTTGTTTGGCTATTTTGTTATGCATTCATAATCGTTCTTTTAAAATTCATGTTAACAGATACATGTTTCAAGCCTTTTAAAAAACACTTTTTAGTTAAAAAAAATAAATCAAAGTCAAATTTTCTGTAGATCTTTTAGTGTTTTGCATTATAAAGTCTAACTAGAACTAGATGCCATAGAATAAATATAAACAGTACCAGGGATTTCTTCCTGCCTCTTCATGCAAATAGACACCGCCCCCAAAAACATGTTAAGTGGTTATTTGGTTTTTATTTGGCAGATTTAAGATTTGAAAAAATCACTAGTGAGTTCCAGTGAATGATTTTGAATTTTTGTAAATTATTTTGCATAATTGAGTCACAAAATACAAAATTCTGGAGGCAGTTTGTGATATTCCCATCTGTGCAAAGCAGTAGGAGAATATGCATTTTCAAATCCCAAAACCTTCTAGCAGCTCCTTGTATCAGGAAGAAAGCGCCTCTTGGTCAGAGGGAAGCAATACTCCCTAAGAACTAATAATGTAACCTGGGTACCTATTCAAATTTGCTTTGTCAAAAATTGCCTGAGATTACGTACAGGTTTTTGACAAGCTGTTTGGGCTTCATAAGAAGTAAAGAAACACGTGGCCCTTCAGCCACCAAATAGTAATCCCCTTTGAGTGTTCAGAGTAATTCTGAAAAGCGATTAACCCTGGTGCTGAGTTTCTAATTAACTACTCTTCCCAAAGCTGGACACACTGCTTCAGTGCAGGTGCTTTCAAAGAACATTTTTATAAATGGTGAGCTATGACTGTTCACCCTCGAATGCTTTACATGACGGATTAAAATCGAATACCCTAATACTTCTGCCAAAGGACTTTCTGAACAGTAATTCTTTTCTGTAAATCCAACATGGGAATGCTATTTTTTAGTTAGTGCCATCGTATATTTCTATCAACATGAAATGACAGAGTCAACAAACTATTTTGATCAAAATGCTAGTAGTTTGAGCAAAATATAGACAATGTACATCCACTTTTAAAGTGCTCTGCTGCAGGTTTTTATGGAGTCAAGTTTTAGGATCAAAAGGATCCTTGATAAGGAAAATGAGTCCATATTATCAAAGTCACACAGAGCAAAGCATTCGCCCAAATCCTGTTTGCTTGAAGTACATGGAAACAATAGGAATGCCACACATTCTATTTAGAAATTAGAAAAAAAAAACATAGTAAATAACAAAGATAGCAACGCAAATCTTAGGTGAGATCCTGAATCCTCTATTCAAGTCAGAATCGTTTAATGGATTCTTGAAACACGCTTAATCCCCTCTACAACTAGAGGTTTGCCTTTAAGAACCCTAACACTCATCAGAGAAAGTTTGCAGGAAATGCTGCCGCTGCCGTAGGCTATGAAGCCTCAGCGCTCCACCAGCTAAGCCAATATTAATTCTAGATGGAAGAGGAAAACCAACAATGACAAAAGAGAAATCTGCTTCTGTCTGCACAGCCAGAGAAATAATATTTCTATTTCAAGGGCTTTTGGACTCGTGGGAAGCAGATAAAAACTGTTCCACATTATTCACAGTGACATTTTAAATAAAGTTTTAGCAGGAATAAAAATATCTAACTTTCTGGTTATTTCTTAGGCTATAAAAGTATTTCTATGATAAAGTGTTCTGAAAGCAAACCTGTTAGGATAACATAAAGCATGTATAAAGAGACTTAAAATGTATTTCTGAGTTATAGGAATGAAGTAGGGAGTTGAAAACGTCTGTGAAAGAAATGTGGAAGATTAATCTCGGAGACTATTGTGCTAGTTAGAAACAGCCTTTGCAATTTAACTCTACAGTTAACCTTGGTTTTAGTTTTAATTTTACCAGAGAATACTTTTAAGAGCTTCTGTGAGACACAAAGTTTAAAATATATTTTTTTACATGTATAGATTCCACCTCAGTAATTGTTTCTCATGTAAGAAACGATCTTGGATTAAATAATTTGACTGTTAAAATGAAGCACTATTCTTAATTCTCTTAAGAAAACCCAACAGCATAGAAAGAGTACAATCCTTGCTTTGGGACACTTTAGCGGCAAGTAATTGTCAAAAAATAGGAATAGATTCAGAGATTCCTTCATGCAAATCTATATTTATTTTCCCTTGACATTATTTTGCTGACATAAAAGACCACTTCCTGCTTGGTTCAGATTTAGAATATTCTTAAATTCTTGCATGCTAGGAGCATAAAAATTATGAAGTGGACACCAGGCTGTTGTTTCTATTTTTCTAGTGGTAAGCCTACCACACAAGACAGAAAGCATCTGAAATTTCTCTATTAATTCCTTTTGTTATTAAATTACTTCTCCTTGTTATAATTATGGTACTGTGTAGGAATAGTGCATAAAACAGAGATGCCTGAATGAGCTCTAAACAGATCTCTCAAAATAGTCTTAATTTTCTTAATCATTACTGACTACAGAGTGAAAGCCACTCTGTTTTACCTCCAAAAATTTCATAGGATAAAAGGATCCCAATTTCAGTTCAAATCTATAATACCCTTTAGTCTACTAATGCATGACGTCTGATTCTTAAAAAAAAAAAGTGTTCATTAAAACAACTTATTACTTACATGTGCTTTTCTTTGATTAATATGTGGCAAACTGATCCCATAATTCGCATTTACAGCAGCTCTGTGGTGGATGTTTTCAGGATCTTGCATGATTTTGACATTCAGCCCTATCTTTTGCTGAAACAAAGAAACAAAGAAACTTTCATGGCAGCTGAAAAAAAATGTGAACATCTTAAATTCTCAGAGGAATATGCATTTCCTTGAAAACAATGTTTTAAAGTAATTATCACTGGAAAACATATTTGGGTCTTTTATTGAGCCTACTAATTGGCCCCTTTAATTCATAGACAAGGAACTTTAGACAGATTTCCCTCTAATCTCCAATTGCTCACGCACATATATCCCCCTCAGGCACTCTTTCTCCTCTCAGGGATAATGCCGGAAGCCAAGCAAAGGGGACAAAGCACAGGAATACCTGGTCTCAATTTATTTTTAGCTCTGTAGGTCGAGGAACTTGTCAGTGAAATCTATACTACAGACACACAGGTAGAGGGCTCCCTAGATCTGTTCACGCGGCCACTTTCCTCCAGGGACACTCCCAGGTAGATCTCAGTTCAGACCCCATCCATCTACCCCAACAGATTTATCTACTCCTTCACAGAGATTTTGCTGTCCATAAGAGTAATTTGTGCTTTCCCGACTAAAAAGCAAAACAAAACACTCTGCTCATATAGAACACGGTGCTTTCAGGTTTGTCGATGCTTAAAGAGAAGCCATGAGTGGCAGCAGAGTGGTGGAGGAGGGGCGCTGGACAGGGCTGGAAGGCCCGGGGCCCAGCTCTGCCCCGGAATGCTGAGTGAGATCTTGGGGAATTCCCTTCATGTTTCTGGCCCTCAGTTTCTTTACTTATAAAACACACCAGTTTGATTTGATCATCTCCTGAACTGTCCCCCGACTTTGGCATTCTATGACCTGAGGTTAAAACGTAACTTGACACAGGGAATATGGTGTCACCAACAATTTCTAAAATATTTTGTGGCTATTTTTAATGTGATAAAATTCACATGTCATACAATAGAACCCTTTTAGAATGTATAATCCAATGATTTTTAGTATATTCTCAAAGCTGTGCTTCCAGAATATTCTCATCACCTCAAAATGAGACCTTCTATCCATTAGCAATCCCTTCCCATTTTCTCCCCTCCTGATCCCCAGATGACCTCTGATCTACTTCCTGTCTCTACTGATGTACATATTCTGGACATTTTGTGAGAATGAAGTCATAGACTATGCACCTTTGTGACTTACAGTATCTTTTTTAAAAGAGGCTGGAGGTACTATGAACAACTTGAAAAAGTTTATTTTAGCTCAGTATCACAGTTGCGGAGCTGAGTATATCTCTGCACTAGAGGACTTGCCTAGCATGTGTGAGGCCCTGGGTTCCATCCCAGAGCCAAAAAAAACCCCAAAAAACCAAAAACAGTGTCTTAGTTCTGAGCTGTCCGATACAACCAGACAGATTAGATCATGATTCAGTTATTTCTTTGATCATAAGCATTCATAAATAGCCTAAGGTTCAAGTGAAGGGAAAGGCTACAAAAATATCTCTGGAATGTAATGTTGTCTAGATAGAAGCCATTTCTTCACACATGCTCCAAACCTTCCTGTATTTTTAAAATAGCACTTTAATAACCAAATCTGCAATTTAATAACTGCCCTCAGCTGTCTGCTTTATTTAACCCATGCGGAGACACAGGCTGCAAACACGGCACGTCCTGCAACTTCCCTCTTGACGGATATGTGATGGGAAAAGCCATGTAGCGCCTAATTACAAGTGGCATTTATTCTGTGGCCAACCCACACTCGCGGCACTTTGCATGGGAGCCTAGTGCCTCTTTTATTGAAATTAATACCTGAACATAATTTTTTCCTTCTTAATTAAACTTTCAGAATAATTTCCATTCTACCAAGGATCAGGAAATTGCTAATATGTATTATATTGACTGAATGTAGTTTCTGTAATTAGGGTGTTTTTAAAAATGTGTATTCTGGATACAGTTGATGGTAATGGCTTCATTTGTCATGTCTAAGCTTTGTTAGAACTTTTTAATTCTGGGACCATTGGCTCAGTGGACCAGAGCAGTTTTCCTGGTTTTATTATGTTTCATCAACTTTGTATGGTTACGGGACTGGGGCAGGGAGGAAATGACCAAATACAGAATCACTGTTAAGCCTGGCATTAAAATCCAGTTGTTGTCTGCCCACTTTTGCATTTCTGTGGCACTGGACACAGATATTCTAAAACTAAATCAGCATGTAAATAGAAATCTGGCAGAAAGGACAGGTTGTAACATTAATTCTTTATTGTTGGCTTCTCAGGCAATAGGAAAGGACTCTTAAAATTATTAATAGTCTAATATTTACTCTTTTGAACCAAAGTAGGTGTATACCAAAATAATATGTAGAAGGCATGATTTAATTTCCCAATAAAAACTTATTAAAGGAATATATATACATAGATAATGTATCAAATGGGTTGACTGAAAACCACTACCAAATACATTTAAAACCTAAATTTTTCTCATAAACCATCCACTGGAATGTATAAAAAATAATTATAACCATCAGCTATATTATTAAATCTAATAATGAGGTTTCTTTCCAAAAAAAGAAGTACAGATTCTTAAAAAGAAAAATAAAATGAAGCATTCTGTTAAGCAGAAAAACATGCTCTGAAAGATGATCATTTTTTTTACCAACAGTATGATAAATATCAGGAATAATTTCAAAAAAATTATCTTAAATTGGTCAGGAAAAGGCAGCAATTTATTTAATCTATCTTGAGTCACTGAACAATCTAAACTTTGTCTTCTCTCCTTTTGATAGTAATTACAAGCAGATATATCAAATGTGACTCTCATTTAGACTTCGGTTTGTAAGAACAAAAGTTATTATCAGAGCCAATTACTGTTTTACCTACATGGCTGCACAGAAGCAGGGAGCTCAATTTTCATCTCATCAGTGATTTTGTGGTATTTATTTTATTACTATGCCCACAAAGCTATACAAGAAGGAAATAGCTTATGCTATTAAAACTAGGGTTGGAATATAAGAGGCTAAGGTTTCTTTTAGGAGAACTTCTGAATTAAAAACACTAGGCAGCATGTAATGCCGGCTCCCCAGACATGGGCAGACCATAAAATGATACTTGTCTAAGCAGCAGCTCCCACACAGAGTAATCAAAATTGAAATGCTTCACAAACAAAGTTGAGGGAGCCTATTTACTAAGTTACAGTCTTATCAACACAACATTATTCTCAACAGCGTCTGCCACAAGTAATGTCTTCGAAAGTGGATATTGCGTAGAATCATATTCCCACTGGTGAAAAGACATCTGCCGTTTAATCTCAGAGCCGGAGAAAAGACAAACGGAAACATAATTTTGTCACCTTTCCATTCTCGTTCTTCCAACCACTGTTACGTGTCATAGAAAGAACAATAGACATTAAGTCCTGGTTCAAGTCTTAGCATCTAGAATTCTCATTTGAAAAACTGGACAATAATGCCCAAGTTGCAAAGGCTATGTGTGAGGTTCAGAAGACTAATGTATTGAGCGTCTTGTATAAAGTGCCACTCAGTGGCCCACTTGAAAGGAGTTCCTACCAGCCAAAAAGTAGTGGCTGTAATGGATTGAAACACTTCAAATATGCAAAATCCCTGAGTTCTTACTATTTCCTCTTCCCTCACCAACCTAATGATAAGTTAATCAAAAACTGATCAATTAAAAAAGGAATCAAGCTGTTAGCCTGATTTTTCCTTAAAAAAAAAAAGTTTGGGCCGGAGATTTAGCTCAGTGGTTCAGGCGCCTGCCTCGCAAGCGCAAGGTCCTGAGTTCCATCCCAGTAACCACATACAATACTGGACGTCGTGACTCACGCCCACCAGCCATCAATACCACATACCACAGTGACGGGCATGGTGGCTCACGCCTGTCATCCCAGCACTCGGGAGGCAGAGGCAGGAGGATTGCTGAGTTCCAGGCTTGCCTGGGCTACGTGGTGAGCTCAGGGCCAGCCTCAACTACAAAGTGAGACCCTGTCTCAAAACAAAACCTGAGTGATGGTTACATGGATTTTATTTTGTTTCTATTCAAATATACATATATCTATATATAGATATCTATATATAGATATAGATATATAGATATAGATAGATAGATTTTTTTTTTTTTGCAGTACCAGGAATCAAACTCAGGATTTGTACTTGGCAGGCAGTCATGGCACCACTAAGCTACATCACCACCCTAAAAATAGAAAAAAGTTGGGGGAGAGAGCTGCTATTTACTCACTGATCATTTTGCACACCAGACAGGTGAACACCAGATAAACGGACATCATTATAAGCAGCTAATTTAATTTAGTCCTTAGGTTGTCAAGAGAAGAGTATGTGACACTAAGAACACTTGGCAATGGGAACAATTGAGTGAATTCTCACGGTTGCCCAACCGAATAAGACAGAGGCAGAATGGGACTTGTTTGAGCCCAAAGAAGTGTTAGTTGATGCCTCTCTGGTCCCGTTTCCTGAGATAGGGAGAGCCTGGCATGGAGACACAGGGCAGGAGAACCCCTGAGGCCTCCACGTAGGGCACTGAAAGTATGGCGGGTGTTTTTCCCAGCCCCTCACTCCTCTTAAGGACCTCCCCAACCTCAAAAACTAGGTATGTGCTAAAGGCAAGATGCTTTTATTATGGCTTCTCCAAGCATAAACCAAGGAGAGAATGAAGCCATGGGGGTCATCAAGGAGGCCAGAGGACCTTAACCTACTGGCCATTACAAGCATGATGCGTGTCTTCTTCTGAGGCAGACAGGACGTAAAACTGCTTTTGCTAAGAAACTGTGACTTTTCACTTGCGTCTCCAGACACGCAATGCGTGACTAAAACCAGGACAGAGCTTGGCATCTCTCTCTCCTCCTGGCCTACGATTCCTGCGAGGGTTCCAGCCATCACAGTCTTACTCCAAGCAGTAGAGGAAGAGGAAGGAAAGATGAAAGGGCACAAGCCGGTTATCTTTGAATGAGGCTTCTTGAAAATTAAAATACTGTACGAAAACAGTTAGTGTTGAATCTGTTGGAAGAGACCAGACAGTAAATAATATAAATTCACATTGGGGTCTACTGTAAGTACCAGAAGGAGAACACTGTTGGTGTGGATTGGGTCAGCTGCTCAGAGGAGCCATCATGGACCTGGTCCCTTCCCCTCTTTCCACTCCAGCCATCCTCAGTGTGGCCTTTTTTTCAAAGCGTGGCACCTCATGGCTGTAAGACGACTGCTGCGGCTCCAAGTGTCATGTTTGTGTTCAAGGCAGAAAGAAAAGGGAAATGGAGAAGGAGCAAAGAGATACATGCCGGGGAAAACAAAAGATTCCACGGCACCAGCCTGCGGTCACCTCTGCTCAGCACTCCCTGGACAGAACGGGGACACGAGGTCACACTTGGCTGCAAGAAAGGCTCGGCAAAGAGGAGGCCTCTGACTCTTCATGGCCTGATGCCATCCCGGGCAAATCCAGTTCTGACTCCAGTGCAGGTGGGGGATGGGCACTGTGAGGAAAAGTAGTAACTTCCAGAACGTAGTATAGCTGGGAAGTCAAGGACCAGACAAAACAATAAATGGAATAGTGAGAGGCCAGTGGGCTGGAGGTCCACGTGCTCCTGAAGTTTACACGTGAACTGGAGACCAGGATACACAGGTCAGACCGCTGTGCCCATAGCAGACTCTAGCTTAGCGCTCACGACCGAGCTCAGGCATCAGGCATAGCCCTGGCTCTGCTGGAGCGTGATTTCCAAACCTCCATCGTGACCCTCACCGCCCTATCGTGCTGTCACAGTAAGAGCTGTGTCTCTGCATCGAGCCTTTAAACCAACAGATCTAAGGAAATGAAACAGCACATGTGAGGAAACATTCCTTGCAAAGTTTCACCCCGTCTGTGTTCTCACGATACACCACAGTGACGGAAGCACCGGCTAAAGGCAGTGTTATGCCAAAGGGAACATTCTGTCCGACCTTCGCGGCCTGTGGGCCAAGGGCCAGCCCCATGGCCTACCTTCCCTGCTGCGACTGTTCTGTGAGGTGGCGGCCAGGGCAGGATGGCTGTTCCCCAAGAGTCAGCACATCCTGCTGAGCCAGGGACAGAGGCATTTGAGGTCTGAGATGCTGCTTTTGAGATGTCACTGAGCCATGGAACATCATATCATAAAAACCAGGAGATCTCTGCAGTGGTAGTAAGTAGCCTCTGTTTCTGGAAGAGATGCCATGAGAGCCAGGGATTTAGCTCAGTGGCACCATGCCTTCCCAGCAAGTGCAAGGTCCTGAGTTTGATCCCCAATGAAAAAAAAAATGCTATGAAAAAATATATGTAACAGATAGTATCTTCATATAGAAGTGTTATTAATCAGTATAGATTTAGCCACCCTCCTTTTTATTTATTTTCAATTTTAACAAGATGTTAAGTCACTAAATTAAGTCAGCCTGGGCTCAAATTTGTGATCCTCCCACCTCAGCCAACCACAGTGCTGGCATTACAGGCATGAGTATCATGTCTGCTAATGATCTACGTTTGATGTCCATTTTAAATAGAAACAACCCAAATGCCATACTTAATTATAATGACCCATTAGCTATAACTTACATACACTCTAAAGAATAAATCTCCTTAAAGTTGATGGATATACAAACAGATATGTTCATCAGTATATAAAGTATATTATGTGTACAGTATACAAATTACAGCAGAACAGTATTGCCTGTGCTAGACTTATGCTACTATAGATAATTCCAGTGTGGCTCTGTAATTGTCACGTTAGTGTTTCTGCAATAAATCAGAAAGCGAAAAGGTCACCTTTACCGGGATCATTGCATTGAGAGTTCTCTGTAAAGGTTTAAAGCAACATATCTGAGGAACACGCTGGAGACAGGGCCATTGGTGGACGGAATCAGGAACATATCTTGAGATCTTTTCTTCTACTCAACTGTAAAATTCTTTTTTTTTTAAGACAGGGTCTCACCTTGTAGTTCAGGCTGGCCCTGAGCTCAATATGTAGCCCAGGCAAGCCTTGAATTCAGCAATCCTCCTGCCTCTGCCTCCCAAGTGCTGGGATTATAGGTGTGAGCCACCATGCCCAGCACTGTGGTATGTGGTATTGATGGCTGGTGGGCGAGAGTCACCATGCCCAGCATTGTATGTGGTTACCAGGGATCGAACTCAGGGCCTTGTGCTTGCAAGACAGGCGCCAGAACCACTGAGCTAAATCTCCGGCCCAGCTGTAAAGTTCTTTATGGCAAACAGGCAAAAAGCTGGAGCCTTTCGTTTTTGTTTTCTTTTCTGAGACAGGGTCCCACCCTGTGGTCCAAACTGGTCCTGACCTCATGATCCTCCTGCCTTCGCCTCCCGGGTGCTGGGGTTATAAGCACGCAGCACCACAGCTGGTTTACATTTTTTGTATTTTTAAGTGGCGAGGAGAAGCCAGAAGCTGAGGTCAAAACAGACCCCCATTTGAATTCCAGCTCCACCATTTCTTAGGTGTAAACCACTGCTTCACCTTCGGTTGAGAGTTTCCGATGTGATTGCGCCATGCCCTGGAACACAGGCTTCGGATAGCCGCCGGCCTTTGTCCTCAGACTGCCACAGCCCAGAGCGCCCATCTCAGATCTGTCCGGGGATACCAGGTCCTCACAGTGGCCACGAGATCCGGCCTCTGCCCCTCCCGCTTTGCCGTCCCATCTCCTTCGCTGTTGACACCGCTAACTTAGATGCCGAAAGTGCGCTATGCGCGTCTTCCGTCCACTCCCGCTGGGTGGAGACCCCCTCCAACTCTTTTTCCTCCTCCAGTCTTTCTCTCACCAGCCAACATGCTGCACGCTTACTTTTCAAATTGTTTGTTTTAGATTTTGCGGGGGCAGGGTCTGTACCTGAGAATCAAACTCAGGACCTTGCATTTGTCAGGCAGACGTGGCGCCTCTGAGCTTCACCCCCAGCCCTCAAATTGTTTCTGTTGTTGCTTCGCTAATGCCTGCTCCACCCTAACCAGAGCACAAATCCATGAGCGCAGAGAGATTTGACTAATGCCTAAAGCAGTGTCCAGCAGTGCCCAGGACAGTGATAGACACTAACTGGAATTTATCAATAAATAAGATGTACACCTAACGCTGATGTAGCCTTCCCTGTGTGTGGGGAACTGCTAACAACATTTACAGGCTTTCACTCATGTTTCCTTACAACAGCCCCAGAGGACAGGTGTACTATCTTTGCACCCATTACGCAGATGAGGAGCTATAGCACAGAGGACAGCCAGGAAATGGGGCAGCCGGGCTAGGAGCCCGTAGTTCCAACCACCATGGAGCCCTAATGTGAGTCTATAGCAGGCTGAAAATGTCTAGAGGCTGGTTAGAGCAGTACACTAAATAGAGCCTCTCTGCTCTAGAAATAAAATCATCAAATGCAGGGAGGGAACCCCAACCGATCCAGGTATGGAGGAAAGAGTAGTAAAAGTGATTTGGGGGATAACTGGGTAATCTGAATGGAACTGGGTAATTATTTTATTCAAGAATTATTGTTGATTCTTTGAGCTGTGTTAATGGTACTGTAAGGAGGAAAATGGTTCATTTTTAAAGATGCACATTAAGAGGATTCAGAGACAAAAATGTCATTAGGTCTGTATTTTAAAACACTTCAATAAAAATAGATGGAGCAAAAATGGCCAAGGTTAACAATTGCTAAATCCAACTGATGGAGAGGTGTATTGTAGTTAGCTCAGGATGCTATTACAAAGTACCAGAGACTGGATGCCGTACAGACAACAGGGGTTTATTTCTCAGGGCTGTCAAGCCTGGGGAGTCCAAGATGGTAGTTTTCTCACTTAACCTGTGCATAGAGCATGATTAAGGCAGTTTTGGGGGCCTTTTTCAGAAAAGCACTCATCCCATTCACAAGGGCTGCACCCTCAGGACCCTTAAGACCTAAGTATCTCCTGAAAGACCCCTCTCCAAATGCCATTAAATCAGACTGAGGATTTAATATGGGAGTTACAGGACAGTGGTGAGGAAACGCAAACATTCAGTCTACACATTAAGAGAGGGTGTGATTATATTGCCCAGTCTGGCTTTGTACTCTTGGCTTCAAGTAATTCTCTCTCTGCCACCCCAAAATATAGGAGTATAGGCAATGCCACTGTGTTGGCTAGGAGTATTGTATGTTTGAATATTTTCATAATAAAAAATGTGTTTTTTTTTAAATGGGAGTCTCACATATAGCTTGGGGTAGTCTTGAACTATGTAGCCCAGATTGGCCTCAAATTTCCATTGATCCTTCTGCCTCAGCCTTCCAAGTGCTGGGATTAGAGGTATGTTCCTCCATGCCCAGCTTCAAAAAAAAAAAAATTATGCCACAAGGAAACAAAAAGAAATCTTTTCAAAAGGTCACCGTTCTCCAGGAGTTTACATTGTAACAAGCAGACAGAACCCATAATGCCTTGCTCCTTATAGTCATTCTCTCTGCCATCTTGGTATATCCACTGCTATCCTTCCCACCCCACAAGAAAAATGTTTCACCCTTCAGTAAGTAAAGAATAGCTCACACTGAGAAATACGGGAAGGGACTCACCCGACCTGATTGTCTGTCTGTCTGTCCTTCTGTCCCTCTGTCCCTCTCTCTAATAATGAGGACTGAGCCCAAAGGTGTTCTGCCTGTGAGCTAGATCCCCTCCCCCTTTTAGGTTTTATTTTGAGACAAGGTCTCACTAAATTGCCCAGGCTGGGCTTCAAATTTTCAGCTTCCTAAATAGCTAGGATTACAGCTATTTAGCTTTCTTTCTTTTAATCTCTCATCATATTGTTCTGCATAATATCAAACACCTTCAAAACTTTGTTTTTGACACAACTTAAAAAACATATCAATTAGGGGCCGGCAGATTAGCTCAGTGGTTCTGGCGCCTGCCTCGCAAGCGCAGGGTCCTGAGTTCGATCCCCAGAAACCACTTACAATGCTGGGTGTGGAGACTCACACCCACCAGCAATCAATACCACATACCACAGTGCCGGACGTGGTGGCTCACGCCTGTTATCCCAGCACTCAGGAGGCAGAGACAGGAGGATTGCTGAGTTCGAGGCTTGCCTGGGCTACATAGTGAGCTCAGAACCAGCCTGAACTACAAAGCGAGACCCTGTCTCAAAAAAAAAAAAAAAAAAAAAAATATATATATATATATATCAATTAGGTCTAAACTTACACAATGAGAGATTCTCCCCATCTTGAACACATGTTTCACACTGCCATATTACATTGCAGTACAGTATATATTTTTATGCTCCATTGCAAAACTATCTATTTTAAGGACTATAGGGAGTAACTTTTGAGAATAGTAATAGGGGAGTTTATTTTTCCTGGTCCACAAACATACTAAATGTATCCTGCTATTGGATAGGTCCTTTGTTTTAAGCAGTTTAGGAATCTCTATTTTGGAGTTGCCTTTGCTGATTTTGCCAGAATCAAGAAGAAAATCAAATGTTCTGCCTGTGAATTTTTCCTTTTCTTCCCCCCTCCTTCGTATCTTTTGATGTTGTTTTATTTCCTTCTGTTAGAAGCGTACATGTGCCTGTGACCCATACATGGCTCCAGAAGGGGGTTAGGCTGGTGCTTATACTGAGCTGAGTTCAATGATTATTGAAGTCCCTTCAAAAATCTCAGATTTTAGAACTAGATTAATTATAATGAAACTTGAAGTTGCGCACTTTGCTGTATGACAGGCATTGCACTGTTTGGAAAACTACCCATTTGTTCTAGTTTTAGGAACCTGTCTTTTGGGATGCTGTCAGGGCCTATGTCATCACATCCTTTG
>PVIC010006443.1:0-54237 GCA_004025085.1 Thryonomys swinderianus
AGAGAGAACGAGGACAGCTCGTGGTGTGTGTCTCCATGTGCGTGCGTGTGTGTGTATGTGTGTGTGTACATTTGGCTACGACTGGGGCCCTCGAAACCCTTGCTGTCTTGTTTATGGCCCACTGGACGTCAATGTCAGTTTTTACTACAGCTCAGTTTGCTCTGTGTCCATCTAGAACGTAGACTGATAAGGTCGCACTTGCTCCCTGGACAAGACCAGAGTGCAGAGCCAGGTTTTGCTAGTATTCCGCTTCTCCGAGGCACACTGCGGCTTCCCCCGCGCCTCCCAGTCATTGCTGTGGGAGTAAGATACCCAGCTCTGGGCCGTGCCCTTAGGCAGGACCGACACGTCTTTTTTCTACTTATAGCTGTCTTTTATATTCTTCTTAGGTGAATATTTATTTTCGAGAAACGGGAACGAGTAAGCACAGGGTAGCAGTGTGTTTGAGGAGAAGAGAGGGCTCCGGAAGCCCACAGACGCTAATGCTGAATGCCAGAGCGCCACTGCTATGCCGACCCACCTAGGTCACCTCCCTTTTGACCTCGTCAACACCCCCTTCTGCAAAGTCTGTAACCAAAAGAAGTCTGTGAGAAACCAAACGCTGCAATTACGTTCTAAGACCGAGGATGTAGTTCAGTGGCACCATGCCTGCCTTGCAAGGGCAAGGTCCTGAGTCTAATCCCTAGTATCACAAAAAGAAAAAATAATAATTACATTAGAAACTTATGCTTTAAATGTCTGAATGTTTCCAATCATTGCTCAAAAAAGAGTGCATAAAAATAACCCATAGTTCTAAAACTCAAGTGATATTTTTTTTCTGATAGTGATCTTGGTGTATTTGCATCTCGAGGTCACGTGCGTGAACATCAGGGCCACTGAGATCACTGCGTTCTCTTCCCCATGGATTGTCATTCTGTGTCGAATGGGCATTTTCTAGTGGATAGACTAGCCAGCCAGTAGAAAGAGTCCTGGATTCGCACAAGGACACACTTTCATTTCACCACGAGCCCTATTGGAAGAGGCACATCGGTGGAAGGTGGCTAGTGTGGAAACAGGAAACGGTATGACAGTGCTAGCTCAGGAATGGAAGAACTTGACATTAGGAATTTAATCATAGATGCACTAACCTGCTTCCATTCAGGAAATGAATGTGAAATGTTGCTCACAGGGTAATTTAATCTTTTTGTCATAGGGCTCAGTGAAAAGTTCCAAGTCCTGTCATACAACAAAATACTACTGATTTTACATCTCTCTTTTAAAGCTTTAGGCAGTCAGGGTATTTTATTGAGACTTGTAAACATAGAAATCTAATTTTAAATCTTTCCATTAAATGTCTTCATATCAGTGTTTTGAATGACTAATGAGAGCCACTGTTCATAGGACACAAGGTTATAATCTGAATTTATGAACTATAAAGAAAGTACCAGTATGCTGACTAACTAATGAGCTTTTTAATGATGAGAAATAGATAAAGCTTTAAAAGGCAGAATGCTTATCAAGGACCTCAGACAATAGCAAAGTGGAGCAATTTAGAAGTACTTACCAGTGCTACTGCTGTGACAGCGAGGAGTGAACTATTTTCTTTCATTTTAAAGCACTGTTTTTCATACATGGGAGTAATTTCTATATTTCCTTAACCAAAATTAAATGCCCTAGTATAATCCTCTTTGCAATAGAGTTCAAAATATAAATAACCTATTGATACCACTTGTGATAAAGTGAGAGAAAATGCCTCTCCGGCGGGGTGGGGGGCCATCCGAGTATCAACACGGGGTGCTGGGAGCCAGGGCCCTGGGAGTCTGACCGCTGGGACGCCCCCGGAAGCTCACCACACAGGTGTGCTACCTGCGAGGGGCCGCGGGGTCCGGCTGGGCAGGTGCAGCGGGAGCAGCAGCTCAGGTGTTTCGCACAGTGCTTCCCTTTCCACAAGAGCTCCATCGTCGCTGGCGGCTGCCTTTGCCCCAGGCCCTGGAGTGCATCTAGCAGGGATAAAAACAACACTCTCCCTTGCTCGAGAGGGCCGGCACCCTGAGCTCTCCAGCATGGCCCTCCGGACATCTCCGCAATGCCAGGCACTGTGAAGACACGAGCCACCTCTGGGCACGTAGGCCTACAGCTGCCACTGGGCCCAGAGCTGCCCTCCTGCCACTTCAGAACCCAAGACTGAACTCACCTCCGAGACCAAGGCACCTGAAAAGCAGGGATATGCACACGCAGTGTGGCTCGGACGTGCTACTCTTCTTCATGAAGAACCACAGCGATAGACCTCTTGTGCCCATGAAGTGAGTTTTCCAGCTGATACACTTAATTGTTCTGTCTATAGATAATGGGAAGGTGTCCAGACAGTGTGACAGTTAATTTTTTGGAATACAGAGCTCAGACCCACTGGCCCCAATATTTTCAATCCCCTATGATTAACAAAAGAGGCAGGGAGGGTAAACATGGGGTCACTCGTTGCTGCAGAGAGGAAGGTGTCCAGGCAAACATCTCTGCTCTGGGTTTGAAACCCAGCCCCGCAGCTCCCCACTGGGCAACTTCAGGCTAATTGTCTGATCTCACTGAGCCTCGACTCCTTTGTCTCCTGTGGGGATTAAGCAGAAGCCCACGCGACAATGCGCTAAGGGAGAAGGGCGAGAAGGGTCCTGCCAGGTGCAGACGGCGCCGACTGTTGAGTCTAGGCCCTGATGGGCTTCCTCCAGCTCTCCTTCCTGCCTCTGGCTACTTCACTTCTCCCCTCATCCCTTAATCCCCCGCATCTCATTACTCCCTTTCAATCTCTACTTTTTTTCATTAATTTTTATCTTTCTTGGTACAATGTATATACACATCATGATCACACTCAATATTGGGAATTTGTACCAGCCTATGACAAGATTTAATTCTCATTTTTTCCTGTTCCCCTACCCCCTCCACAACCCCCACCCCCTAAATACATAAGTTTTGTTCCCCTTTTCTTTTATTACCACCACATTTTTTCTTTACCCCTCATTACTCACCCCTCCACCACATTTCCCTTCGAATATTTTCTATTTCACAATATTCATCATACATTCTTGAACTCATTAAAATCTTCAGTTTCTCTTAAAACAAAATACCTTTATTTTAACTTGTGCAGTTTTTAGTTGCTATTTCTGAGTTTAGTTCAAACTATTTGACCAATAAAAGAAAGTTCTGCCATATCACTTAATTATAATCTATACTTGGATTTGCTCTGTATCATATGTTAACTTAAGTTTTCCAGACAAAATACAGAACAACCACTGAAATCCAGATTGTATATAAACAAGAAATAGTTGTTTAATATAAGTATGGGCCATGTAATGTCTGTGTTTTGATTTTCTAAATCTGGAAACTCCAGTTAAATAAATATGAACTAAATTCTCTTTACTGTGTCATTTTCATAATTTTTTCAGTTCCCAGAAAAATTTTATTTATTCACTTTCATGTATTCTTATAAGTGTATGTGATTCCAGTAATTAGATTCCTATATGCAAAATATATCGCTTGTTCCATTTTGCTTTTGCCATGGGCTCCTTTCTCCATGATTCATGGTGTACTGCCTTGACTTTTACTTTCTGGAGTCTTCAAGAAGAGGAGACAGTCTTCAGAAGGTTTATAAGACATCCATACTCTGACACCGCAGATAACTATGTCCAGTGAGGTAAATCAAGACCACCATGAACTAGGCACTTTCTCTGCTCCTGTCTCCTCTCTTTTCCTTCCCGAGGCTATGATGACACATTGCTGGTCAACTGACAAATTACTGGGGGAGTCTATTGCTACAGGAGGCAGGGGCTTATGGGTTAATGGATACAATTCAGGGGTCCCATGTGTCTGGATGGGAAAAATTATACTTTTATTTTCATAACTTTTTAAAGTTATGGATGCAGGAAACAAAAAAAATTGGTGTCCATACTCATGCCTATTATGTTACCCAGAGAAATCAGAGATTCTTTAACACTTTAAAGTTGTATATATTTATATAACTATATAATATTTTTATATAATATATATTTATTATATATATAATTTAGTTGTTCACTATTAATTCAAAATTTCAAGAGCTGCCACACCCCCCTTGCTAGGAATATACCCAAAAGAATTTTTAAAAATCACATTGGAAAAACAGATGTACACCCTTGTTCATAGCAGCTCAGTTCGTGGTAGCTCAATCTTGGAAACAACCCAAATGTTCATCAACTGGAGAGTGGTTAAAGAAGATGTGGTTTTTTTAATAAAATGGAGTATTACTCTGCCATAAAGAATGACAAGATCGATCCATTTAGGTGCAAATGGAGACACCTGGAGGATATACTAATAAGTGAAATCAATAGATCACAAATAGACAAATTCCAGATCTTCTCTTTGGCATGAACGCCTGTAGATGCAAATGAGCTCTAGAAAGTATGATAGCTTTTATAGAGTGGGAAATTTCCTTAGGAAACTTGGTGTGGGAATGTGATGCGGGGAAGGAATAAATATGATTCTGAAAGAAAATAAAAGAGTATGTATAAAGGGGGTGAGGAGGTGTGGGTGGGTAGGGATATGAGTAAAAATGAGAATTAACTTGTGTCATATACTGGTACAAATTCCCCAATGTTATACGTGATTTTGAGATGTATATAAATTGTACCAATAAAGAATTCAATTTAAAAAAAGAGCTGCCACACCCATCCATAGCTCTTGCTATTTAAGCAACAAATTTATAACAAAAAACTTGCTAAATATAAACTTGTTTTTATAACTATTTTAATATCATTAGCTTTCTTTGTAGTACTGTGCATTTTATTTTTTTGCACTTAATAATATTATTGTGAGAGCTCAGAATGAGCTCAGTGGTAGAGCAGTGTATTTAGCATGCAAGAGGCCCGGGTTCAGTCCGCACACCCACCCCACACTCCCAGAGTTAAAAACTTGCACCAAAGACAACTTAAGTTCATGTATACATAATGTGTTTTCCCAAACCAACTATTTCCAGAGCAAAATGGGCATAAACTATCTTCCTTTTCTAAGTGCATGCTTAAAACTGCAGGCTGCACTGTTCTGATTTCTAAGTTGTCTTTAATATTCCTCTTAACTTAAATTTTACCTGCTTAGAAATTTTTTGAAGGGGAGTGGATTCCTAGAGAAGTGCAAAAGCTTTGGAAAGACCCAAGGAGTAAAGATGATAAAAGGGAAACAGCTAAAACCAGTCCAAGTTTACTTTCACTACTAACTCTGTTTTCCAACCCCTGGCAATCAGCGTCACTATAAAATAGGAACACAGCACAAAAGCCACTTTAAAGAATAGTATTAAATATGTAAATCACTTGAGTGCTACACCGAAGTTGTGGGGTTTTTGAAGCAACCACCCAGTGTTTGCTAGTTTGCAATTTAGCGGGAAAAAGCTCCACTCCACAGCCTAGCTGGTGAGGTTGGGGGACCAGGAAAGATGGCCCCAGCTTAGGGAGGAGGTGAGTGAGGAAGAGAAAGGGAATTTTTTCTGCCCACACCTCTTTGTTATTTGTGAGTTTCCGAGGGCCAAGGAAGGTCATGGGGAGGATAGGGGCCTGGAGATGGGAGATTTCGTGTTGGAAAATGGGTCACTTGCTGGGTGGGAAGTGGGGGTGCCTGATCTTGGCTGGGGAGGGTGGGTGGGGGACTCGAATGAATGCCTAAGGGTTGGACCAGGAGAATAAAAGCCACAGGGACTGGTCTCATTAAAGAATCCATTTCCCATTTTCAGCAGTTTGCTACATTAACAAGCTGAGCTGTGAAAGGGTTAGATCCGCTAAGTGAGTGCCTGTGCTGTGCACCACTGCAAAACACGTTTCAGAAAGCAGTGGATTCGCCTTAAATGAGTATCTGCTGGAGGAGCAAAGCCCTAGGAAAACAAAGGGGCACACCAGGGTAAGCTAATAATTCCTGCTGTGCTTTGAGGGCAATGAAATGACTGCAGCCCTGAGAACTTTTTCTCCCTCCCCTGCAGTTGGTATAAACATAAGCCATTTTGATGATCCTATCGACACCTCAGCAACAAGTGCTTCCCAGGTGCCAACAAAACGTCACTTCCCAAAGGGTTAAATGAACCAAGAGGCCTCAACCTCAAATATTCTTCTCCCACACACATTTAGTACGCGTACCTATTAAGCAAAACAATGGGCACAGATTCATATCCTGTCTACAAATAATCAAATGATACAAGAACAAATCTACCACCAGCTGATTCGTCCAGGGCTCTGCTTTGACTGGGAGGGGAAAGCCAAGTTTTGAGCTGGGTCTAGCCTGACTCAGGCCTTAACTTGCGAGTCCTGCTATTCTAACCCTTTCTCTTGATCTGCTTTTCAGCCTGTCTCAGAGAACACAGCTCAGAGCAGCAGGGAAGTTGCTTAGCAAAGGGCCACCCACTTGCCTATTATTCCTTCCTCGCCCGTGACATGACACAAGAACAAAGTAGACATTAACCGCTACATTAAACCCAGAAAGAAAGTAATCAGTAACCTGTTATTCCCTTAATAAAGGGAAACACATGCAGTGTGAAATCCAGAAGACTAATCAATAGCCACAGACAATGCAATGTGCCAAACAAATTGCAAATCAATTAGAATCCTTGTTTTCTTTGAAATGGTTCACTATATCTAAAGCAATTACTCCTTCATTAGACCTAATTTAACAGCATGACTGCCCTGGCTACAACTGGCAGCGTCTGGCTATCAAATGGAAGAATGGCAGCTTATTTCTGTCTGTCTGTGAGTCTAGGACCAATCAAAAAAAATTGAATTCCTTTATATGAGAGAAACTTTTAATGAATGGGTAGATATTTGTTTTAATTGAAATATCAATACAGGAATGAGAGTTTCCTCTCTCCCTAGTCAGGAAGTTAAAAGAGAAAAGTAATAAAGATTTACTGAATAAAAATCAGCAATTAAAATTCTTTTTCATTGTATACTTCAAATAGGTAAAAAATGGCATTTAAATATGTCGAGTCCCTCCAGCTCTTCAAAACTAACACACCTCATGGGAACAGTTTTAGGACTTTTAAAAAAGAATCTTCCCAGCTCTTCTTATAAGAACTTGGAATATTCATTGATCAACAAAAGAATGTACTAGTTCACTTTATTCTTAAAGCTATTTTAAAATCATTTTCCTGATATTCGATCCACGCAGTTAAATTCACCCCCATTTTAAATGGACATTTGGTGAATGTTGACGAACCACCCCCGAAGCTCCAGTGGCCCCCAGAATCCCTCTTACCATCTACCCAGCCCCTGGCCCCAGGCAACCAGAGATCTGCTCTCCGTCAGCCCACTTTACTTAGAATACCACTTCCCTGTGGAAGTGTAGGACTGGAAAAATAAGTAAGTATCAGGGCACATCAGGTTGGAGAAAATGGGTTTGTCCTTCTCCGAGGCAGGAAACAAAGAGCCAAAGGAGATGACTGCAAACTTTTCTGAAAGGAGATAATGCTTCAAGAGTTTATACCATTCCCAGAAGTTGGAATAAATATTCTTAAATGAACTAAAAAAATGTTAATAGACACAACTTATTTTATGTGAGTCTCATAGAGTGATATCTTTTGAGAGTCTTCACAACTCCAAGAGTTTCTTGAAATTTAATTTTTGTGAGTTATTTTTTGACTGTAAAAGCAACACATTTTGATTATATAAAATGCCAATATAATGGAATTATAAAGTATAGTAAGAAAGTTCATTATAGTTCCATTCCCCCCAGTAACAGTCAAAAGTCTTCAAGATATATGTGTAAGGATATTCTTTATAACATTTTAGTAATAGCCAAAATTTGGAGCATGAAGAGTTTGAGCCTTAAATTAAATCACACATGTGCCTGTTTCCCTTCGTCTTTTCTTCCCTCATAACAGCTTTTTCTCTCCCTCCCCTCCCCCTAATCCTCCCTCCTCACCTCACATCAAATAGCTTTTTATTCTCTGTATCCTTTGCTTTTCTTCTTTTTCTCTTTAAAGCGCAGTGCAGAAAAACTTCTTGCACCGAGGTTACCCATATCTTTTCCAGGCCGATCAACCCATTTCTCATCTTCTCCTCATCAGAAGAAAATATAACTCCAAAGTTGTTCATATAAATCTTCACCAACCAGGGCTACACCCCATCCTGCCCTCTGTAACCTTCCAGTGTTAACTCTGTCATTGCATCGAATCATTTTCTTGTATCCATTGGTCCAACATTCGTGTTTTGCTCTGTTCAATCATGAACATTCCCTGGAGGCCTGCTCCTCCGACTGGGCTGTGTCTGAGAGTTGATTTTTAACTAGACTTAGCAATATTTTTATGATGGGGTTGGGAAGAGAAAGGTCGAAAGTTTAAGCACTTTTGGAAAATGATTTAATTTGCAGTTTAGACTAAGGAGAAGCTGAGATGAAGATAAGGGAGAAAGAAGGCAGCCCTCCGTTCAGCTCTTTGCTGGGAGAATTAGAACACAGCTTTGTCATGGAGGCTGCAGTTGAACTCGGTTGAAAAAACAGAAAGGCCTTGGGAAGTGTCTGAAACTACTTAAAGATTTTTTAACAGTTCGATAACATTCCTTTTTAGCTTATTGCTGTGTATGCTCTTCAGATTTCTGTGGGTAGACATTTGTTTAAAGACCGGATGATTTCACCTGTTTGGTCACTTCCTCCCCCTGCTTTGGCACAATGACAAGACAAGACGGTTGTCAGGTAATTGCTCAGGGAATTTGTCAGCCAGGCCTGGAGGAGCTCACAACAGGATGGTCAGGAGACAAGCATTGGTCTCCCATGCACAGCAGAGTGATCCCAGAGAGTTAAAGACTGAGTAAATCCACGTAAGCTGTTCCAAGGGCAGCCGCGGCATAGTCTATACTTTCTGAGGCAAGGGGCCAAGGGTCTTTGGTTTGTGAGCTAAATAAAGAAAGATAAATGCATTGGATTGATAAATTTTCCATGGGGGCGTCTTGACTCCCTTCACTCAAATTCCATAGCCTGCTGTATTCGCTTGCCAACTCACCGCTGGCAAATCTTGAATTGTAAGTAGTCCCTTCAACGTTTTTTGTGGAGCTGTGTCCTACCAAAGTGAGCCGCCCGATGGCTCTGGTTCGTACCCTGCCCATCCCTGTTCATATGCTGTGGAGATCTAATTCTTGCTAACGCACAAATAAAAGCCATAACAGAATGGTGACAGAACAAATGAAGGCTGCTCTTCAAAGTAAGCACTGCTTGTTTGTTTGTTACTATACTGTAAAAGAAAATGTGAATAGACAAGTCTTTTGCAAACTTTCAGGGTACCAACTTTTACCCCCAATCCCCATCCCCGGGAATAATCATTTTGCTCATTGGGGTTTCACTATTTCATCTCTTATTGACTATTAGTATGAGTATTTTATCCAGCGTGGGTGAATGCTTAACTAATACAGTTCTTCATACAAATGCAAACTTCCTATTTACCAGCCTCTGGTGACTCCGCGTCTTGCCCCAGAGCGGTATCATTGAGTTTCAGTTGCTAAGCATTTTCAAGAACCTCTCTGTTCTTGTCATAAATTATCTTTAAGTGAAAAAATTCAAAGGAGGTCTGCAGCAAACTGTATCAAATAATGAATTTGCAAGCGGTGGAAGAAAACACTTATCTTACTTATGCTCTTCTCCCATCGATTGTTCCGTGACCCTTCTTTGGGATACAGATGAGCATAACCCTGAAAAATGTTTGTGTTGTCTTTCTTTAACTGGCAGCCTGCGGGCTGCATGATCTAATAAATATTGGCAAGGCCAAATGAAATAATATAGAAGAGCTTCTCTTTTTTAAAGTCCACAGACCAAGAGACTCTTGTCACTTGTTAATATCTCCATCAAACACTGAAGTGTTAACATATGTGATACGACCACGCAATCAAGTAAGGACCGATTTGTTGACTAATTAAACCAACACAACAAGCTCTTTAGCACCTACAAGTGACAAGTTTAGAGCAGGCAAGTGGAAACTCTCAATTGAGCCCCCTTTTATGAGACTATCATGCCAAATTCAATTCTGACTGAGTAGTATTTGAATGTACTTGACTTCCACCATGTGCTGACATGCTTACAATAATTCATCATGGGTGACAATAGCCCAATATTAGAGATTTATGATATATACAAAACAGTTACAAATGAAATGTAGCCCTTACATGGGTCTGCTTTCCTTACCAACTGCCTATTGATATTATAATTAATGGTCAATTACTTAGGGAAAAGAAAATAGAAAATAGTCATTACTGGTTTCAGTCACCATTGGGTTTTCTTTTCTTTTTTGTTTTTTTGGCTAATTCTGGAGGTAAGTGAAATGATTTTCACAGTGTTTGGCAATTGCTTCAAAATAATAAATGGACACTGAAGCCTGGTGCTCATGACTCATGTTAACAGTGAGAATGGGTTAATGATGTTTTAGAGGAAGCTGAGTATAAATTAAGTTTGCTGGTTCATGAGAAACCATTCTGAGATGTATCTTTGTACGAGTAGATAATATTCCAAATGTTCTATCTGTATGCACATAGCTTCCTTCTCCCACAGACACACTAACATTTTAAATTCACTTTCTTTGTTCACAAAATGAAGCAGCTCAACTAGTTCATAATTAATAACTTTCTAAAACTAAACTTTGAAGGTTTCCAATCTGTTATTTCCATATCCAAGTTAATAGAAAATGAGTGGAATTTTTCCTGTTGTTCTTGGTGTTCATTTAACCTTTTTCTTGTTTTTCCTCTATCACTCACCTTTAAAAATGTCTTTTATTGAAAATTTCTGTATCCTGCCCCGATTCTCTTCTAACTAACCTTATCCTTGCCAGCTGGACAGTCCCACTTGTGGACAACCAAGAGCTGACTGTACTTTATTTAAAAATCACACATATACCAGTTGGTATATGAGTCACATTTTCCCGTCCCTTCATGCTTATGAAAGTATAAGGCACCTTAGCCACAGCTGGTAATCCCAAGGGCCGTCAAGTATGCAAGGGGAGTTACAGGTCTTGGCCATTTAATCTGGACCTAGCCTGTGCCCTGGGCCCAGTTTTAGGAGTTCTCCTTTAGACACACTCCTGGTTCTGGGTACATAAGGGATTTAGGTCAATAGTCTGCATCCCAGGGTCTACATACCTTCTAAGCCCACTAGTGGAAAAGTAGCTCTAGGTCCAATGGCTGCCTGGGAACAAGGGTCAAAACCTGGTAAGATGTCTAATAGGTTATTAGCAAACTGTGAAGTTGACCAGCATCCCCCAGCCCTGAGTGGCCATTCTGTCCAGCAGTAAAACACTCTGATAGATCCTCGGCTTGTCATGACAATGACCAACTCAGTACAGTTTACAAGGCCCCTGCCTCCTAGCCTCAAACTGGATATTTAACAGACTCGCACATGGCCGTCCACCTGCAAGACATAATTTTCTTATTTTTTCCCCTAATGTCCAGCAGAAATTATTTTGAATAGACTGACATTATACCATGTAATTAAAAACTTAAAATGACATAAAATTCATTTATTGAAACGACTTTTCTTGTAGCTCATAGTTTTATGTCTGTTCCCTTTTCATCTCCCCTTCAATAAATCCTCTTATCAGTTTCTTTTTGATCTCCCCAGTGTTCCTTTAGGGAAGTATAAGCAGGCAGACAGACAGAGAGACAAACAGTAGTTTTTGTTTTTCTCTTTTTCGCTAAAAGTAGCATAATATATATTGTTCTGAGCCTTGTTTTTCTTCCTTAACACTGTGCGCCAGAGATATTTTCAAATCAGTACAGAGAAATCTGCATCAAAGATGAAAACTTTATTCCTGACAACGGCTTCTTCAGTAAACAGCCTTTTCTCCCTGTGGTTGGGGAGAGCTGAGTGGAGTGTCCTCGAGGGAAATTACAGCCTCTCCTGAAGCCCGGTGTGAGGCCCTTAGGATCCATCTGCTGCTCAGGCACCTTGGCTTTCCAGACCATCCTCGCTATCCGAGACAACTAACTGCTTTGAGACTCACGGGGGCCTCCAGAGAGGTGGCCGCTGGGCTGGAAGGTGGGGGGCAGGGGCCGCAGGAGGCCTGATGAGGAATGCAGTCCAGGGCTTGAAGGCAGTCTGCCATTTGGAAGAACTCCTCCAGGAATGCAAACCCATCCTTCCAGAGACGTTTTCCCACCTCAATAAATTTCGCTTTGTTCCGGGCAGAGCTTGCTCAGTCCTGAGTTGAGTTCTGCACCAGGGCTGGCCTGGCTTTGAGCCATCTGGGGCTTTGGCCTCTCCGCAGCTGCCCCTTCTAAGTTGTTTTATAAGTGATATTCACCACTTGTTTGTTTTTCATCTTCTGATTTTAAAGTCATTGAGTCTATCATTTGGAAATTTGGAGAACATAGAAAGGTATAAAAAAGAATATCAGTATCACTCAATACTGGAAAGAAACTGCTATTAATAATTTGGTTTTATAAGTAAAGATTCATTTTTGTTTTGTAAGTAAGGATTATATAAAACAAACTTTTATAACATTTATTTATTCACAGTTTACTTTTTTTTTTTTTTTTTTTTTGTGGTACCAGGGATTGAATTCAGGCCCTTGTGTGTCCACGGTTGGTGATCTAAACCCCCAGCCCAAGTTCACATATTTTTTAAAAAATTAAGAAATGTTATTGTTCAGAGCTATTTTGAGTATATACAAAAATAAGTGGAAAGTACAGAGTTTCCATTTTCTCAGTGGTCTTTATGGTTTACTTATCCTATCATGAAGATTCTGGTCAAATCATATGGCTTGATTTTTAAAACATAATAAATAATACTGGGGCCGGAGGATTAGCTCAGTGGTTCTGGCGCCTACCTCGCAAGCGCAAGGTCCTGAGTTCGATCCCCGGTAACCACATAGAATGCTGGGCATGGAGACACGCCCACCAACAATCAACACCACATACCACAATGCCGGACGTGGTGGCTCACGCCTGTAATCCCAGCACTCGGGAGGCAGAGACAGGAGGATTGCTGAGTTCGCGGCGGCTTGCCTGGGCTCCATAGTGAGCTCAGAACCAGCCTGAACTACAAAGCGAGACCCTGCCTCAAAAATAAATAAATAAATAAATAAATAAATAAATAAATAAATAAATAAATAAATAAATAAATAATACTATATCACATTTAAGTACAACCCCTTAAACATTCTCTATAGTCCAGACTTGTTATGTTCACATTCTTTATGTTCATTATTATTTCAACAATACTTCAATCAATGTTTTTGTAAATTAACATTTATCCAGATCTCTGATTAGTTCCTAGAATAAAGTCGTACTGGGGAAACTGTTAGGTCAAAGGGCATGTGTATTTTTATGGTTTTGACACAGTGCCTATTGGCCGAGTTGGTTTGGATCCATGTTAAAAGAAATACGGGTAGTTATGGAGACGTCAAAATGCGAGCAGCTCAAGATTTATATTAGACCAAATGTCACCGTAAGAAAGACACTTGTTCATGGGAGTGGGAGTCCTTATCCTGAGCAGGGAGACCCTGCGGGGCGGGGGGAGCAGCTGGTGTGTGCAGAGATAAGCCTGGCAATGGCAGGAAGTAGTCTTGGACCCCCAGATCTCAGGCTGGGGCTTTGGCCTAGAAGAGTGCAGGCAAATGGCACCCTTTTGTCCCACAGTGGAAGATGTGGGGCAGGGCATCCCCACGGATCGCCTGCAAAGAAGGAGACTCACCTAACTCTTTAAAAAGCTAAGGAGACACAGTGTTTCCCAAACTAGCATGTGACTACTGCTGGTTTTCTAGCGCCCATGCAAGAAAAATATACATTTTAATAATTAGAACTTTATCATTGACATAGTACAATACTTCTTAGGATAAACCTGACTTAAAAAGCAATTTCAAGCCGGGCGTGGTGGCTCACGCCTGTAATCCCAACACTTGGGAGGCAGAGACAGGAGGATTGCTGAGTTCGAGGCTTACCTGGGCTACATAGTGAACTCAGGGCCAGCCTGAACTACAAAGCAAGACCCTGCCTCAAAAAAAAAAAAAAAAAAAAAAAAGCAATTTCAAAAGGGACTTGGTTTAAAGTTCTTTCATGGAAAATTATAATATAAATAATGAACGCCTGATGTGCAGAAATGACCACAATGTGGTATGTAAAAGGTAGGTTTGAGAAATGTTGCTCTACATGAAATGTGGATTTCTAAGAAATACAAAATGCTTTCAAAGTAAATTACCTTAAAGTGTTTAAAGCAGGTGGCTAATGTTAAAAAAAAAAAAGAAGATTCCCGTGGTGAATCTTTTGGTTAATTCTTTACCGTGATATAATCACTCTTTATAGAAAATTTCTGAAAATTTGACTTCAAGGTATTTCAAAAGAAGTGCACATGCATTCCAGTTTGGAGCCCTAGATAGAGTTGAGGGGTGGCTACTGAGTTTTTACATATTGTAACTGTGAAAGACACATTATAATTCCTTTTATAAAGTATGTACTTTATAAGAAGTTCATGCAGTTCAGAGAACTTTTGGTTTATGGACTAGTGAAGTATTTCCAAGATAATTTTATTATGTTCAAAACTATAGTAATTCTCTTTATAAATAGAGAAATCAAAAAGTTTAGCACAATATGAGGGGAGTATGAGGTTTTTATATGTACAGACACGCACATTTTCACTTTTGTTTTTAGATGCAAATTACTGAAAGGAGGGGTCATTTTCGTGCTTGAGAAACTCAGAGCTAAATAATTTTTAAAAATCCATTAATTTTAGTTTCCTTCAAGGTCCAGAGGATTTTTTTCAGACTACTGTTGAGATCAGACGGTCTCTAAAGAAATCAATCCAATTTCAATAGAAGAGCTATGCTGTGTTGGGATTTTTCATATAATCCAGTTGCTAAATGATACCAGAGCTACTTTGATTTAGAAGAAGAAACACAGGGATCATTGTTCTCAAACCTTTCCGTTCTCACTAGACCCACTAACCAAAAAAATCTTTCCCTAAAGAGAAAGAATGCATTTTTCATGATCAAGGAATATCAACATTAACAAAATAATATCTGGCCTGGCATAGAATGCTACTTACTTGCTGATATCGAGCATATTACTAATGTCTTAAGTACAGGCCGCGAGAGAAAGGATGAAGCCTAGGAAATCTGAGTTGTGCCTGAATTGTTACTGAGCTCCTGAGACCTCCAGGTGCTCCTTTAGCCTCTTAACTCAGAGGAAGCCTTCTCTAAATTTGGCAGAGAACAAGAAAATACGGTTATGAGTAAAGGCTACCATCATTAAATCTAAATCTGAAAATGTGCTTCTATTGCAAAGGGAAGGAGAAGCTAATTATAATCACAGACCCTTCTGAATGAACATTTTTAATGGTTTGATCCACAGACACAAGGAACTCTCTTTTACTAATGTGCTTTTGCACTGGTTTATAAAGATACAAAATCCAAAGGAGGATTCTGTTTTTAGGCTTACTCGATTACAATTTACATCAACTATTTTTGCCTCTATCATCTCTGTCTTTCCCTCGCCCACTACAATGGACTTAATCAGTATTGTGAGAAAGTAATTTCTAGAGGTTCTTGTAGCTGTGCTTTGTAATTTTGTCTTGACCAGTTTTTACAGATCAGAGTCTTGGAACCTCAGTCCTTGATGTTAAAAGTGACCCCTGAAAAAGTGTTCACTGTGAGACCTGAGAAGACCAAGGCGCCGCTCAAACCCGTCAGTTGCACAGTTGAAGAAATCACTTAGGACAGTCTCAGGCTGCCTTTTGCTTAAACCTATGTTGCCTTGTGAATCAAAGTTAGAATGTCTGATATAAAAAGTAACTGTCCTATGTCTTCTTTAATTCATGTCAGGTAGTAAACATTATACAAGCAGCACATTCTCATTATACACAAAAAATATAAAATGTAGACACACATTTAGCGTAAAGTCTCTATGTCCTTACTTTGAAATAATTATTGTTAAAATTTTTGTCTGTCCTCTAGTTATTTTTCCTGAACACCTAGATGCATATCTCCCTCCTTCTCTTCCTTTTCTTTCACACACACACACACACACTTTAAAAACTAATATTATATCATGGTTTTGCTATTAAAAATTATTTTCTTGGGCTGGAGATTTAGCTCCGTGCTTCTGATACCTCCCTAGCAAGCACAAGGTCCCTGGTTTAATCCTCAGTAACCACATACAACAATACCAGGTGTAGTGACTCACACCCACCAGCAATCAATACCACATACCACAATGCTGGGTGTGGTAGCTCACACCTGTAATCCCAGCACTCAGGAGCCAGAATCAGGAGGATTGCTGAGTTCGAGGCTTGCCTGGGCTACATAGTGAGCTCAGCGCCAGCCTGTATTACAAAGTGAGACCCCCATCTCAAAAAAAAATTATTTTCTTAATGGCCATTTACATCATCTTTAATTGCTACATAGTATTTCAGTTATACACATTTCTATATTACCTAGTCTATGGCCTTTGAAAAATAATTCCATAAGATAATGAAATGACTCTAAGAAATGTTGTTAAAAATTAACATTAAAAACAGAAAAACTATCCCAAAATACCAAAACAATATAGGAAAAAAATCAGGTATATTAAACATTGTTATTTAAAATTCATTCCCTATCCAAATCAAAAAAGAATTCTAGAAAGTCTATATTTTTCATTATGACTTTTCAGCTAAAATTAATCTAAGTTTAAGGTTTTCTCCAATGAAAAGGCATATACTAGTATCACTTCATCTTTTTTTTTCTGCTGAGGACCTCTCTACAGAAAGTCCTTTAAAAAAAGGAAACAAAGCTTATGCATATAGGGGTGGAGAGTTGAAGGGTGGGCAGGGGACTGGGAAAAATGAGAAGTAAGTCGTGTCATATACTGGCACAAATTCTCATTGTTGAGTGTGATCATGATGTGCTAGAACATGTAATAATAAAAATTCAAATCTTAAAAAAATAACATACACACTGCGTATGGACATCTGCTTTGAAAGCCTCAAGGTACCAAAATAAAAAGCATTTAGTAAGTGTTGACACAATTTTCACTTCAATACATGGTAGACTTTGTCAATAACCAACAGCAAGGTTGCGCAAGGATATTGTTAGTGAAGTTAATGCTTGTGAAACGCAGTGTAGTGACAGGCTGGCCTGTGGTTCTGGTAACAGAGACCGGTGTCCAGTCCTATCCCAGAAACATCTATGACAGTAACAACTCTTAAACCACATTTTTGTCCACATGATCTCACTGGTTTCCCTAAGGAAAAGGTCGTGCATAATTCTAGCCCACAGCAAAAGACTTTAATGATTTGGGAATAGTAAAGGTAGCCCACAGACTGAAACGTGGCCGACTTCCTCTGCCTCTCTGAGGAAATCTTCAGTCCCAGGAACCCCCTAACTATGCAAAATCGCTTCTTGGCATCCTAGATCTTCTGCAAACCGATTGGCCCTGTATTACCATTTTAGTTCATTTCTGCACTTTTTTCCTTCAGCGTATTTCCTGTGCCCGCCAAATAAAGCTGCCTGGACTTCCTGCATTTACACCTAGGGAAAGCCACTGATGTATTCTGATTACACACTTTTATTCATGAGCTTCATTAACCCAGAGTGCTTCATTTCCCATCTGCACTTTGCATCTGTATCCTAATTCCTCTAGTTTCTAAAAGCCTTCCACTACTCCCATAAGTTTAAGGTGAATAACCACTGAGAGTACTTTAAGCATTGTATATTTAGATAACCAAATATTAGAACTGAGGCCAGGCTTGGTGGCTCAAGCCTGTAATCCCAGCACTCTGGAGGCAGAGGCAGGAGGATTGCTGAGTTCGAGGCTTGCCTGGGCTACATAGTGAGCTCAGGGCCAGCCTGAACTACAAAGCGAGACTCTATCTCAAAACAAACAAACAAACAAACAAACAAACAAATATTAGTACTTAGTACCTAGTACTAGTTTCTTCACAAGTACTTTTGCATAGAAAGAATTACCACTAGGTGTTAATTCCAAATATTTTAGGATAAAGGCAATATTTTGTTCTAACTTTTATAGAAGCACCTTTTTTATGCTTCCTTTTTCTATTGTATCATCAAAATGTGTATAATATTGTGTCTCCCCAGTATATTATGAACTCCAGTGTGTATGTTTTGTCTGAATTCATATTTGGCGCACTAGAGAAACTTGAGTCTTTATGGGCTAAGTATTTGATATAATGCCATATTATGAATTATTCTATCTCTGCAAAACCTTTCCAAGGGTCACATGCACTTGTAAGTTTAGGTCAGGGAGTGGTGGTAATGACGGCATCAAGAAGTGCTGAGTGGGTGACCTAGGTTCTGGTTTAGTGCTGGGTCTGGGCAGCTAGGAGCAAATCTATCTACCATTTCAGTCCTAAAACTCAAGATAGTTACACAGATGAAATTAAGATAACACGTCAATGTCACAGCTTACTTTGGCCACCACTTGAGATTATTTCCTATTTTCTAAATGAATTCCCCCTCCTGAATTCTTTGTATTAGTAGAATTGATATCCACTGATACTCTCTTCAGCCCTCCTCCACTGATCATTTGGTGCTATTAATTTTGTATCCTAAATATGCCTTATATCCTTCCTACTCTTATATTACTCCTCCTCCCCCCCACACACACTTTTAGGGCTGCTGCAGCAGCCTCACACACTTTTCTGTTTTATTTCTATGTTCACTGTCCCTCAATTCAACCACCACAATCTTTCCCAAATACAAATCTCACTATTTTGTTGCTTTTCTTTCAACCTTAAGTGTTGCTTCATCACCTCCAAGATAGAAGCCAACATCTCTCCGAGGCATAGAAGGAAATAATTTGTAAAGAGTTTCCTTCTCTTGCTATTCATTGTCTCAAACTTTGTGGTTCAGCTAATTTAGCCATCGATTCATAATCCCATCAGGTTGCCCTTTTGCCACTGGGCTTTTGATTGAACTGTCCACATGGCTTGGAATGTCCTCTTCCCTGGCCAATTTCTACTCATCCTTTCTCAGTTCTAGACAATGGATTTCTTGGAAACCTTCCTCAGCAGGTTTGGCAAGGTGTCCTTCATATTTCTACCACTGTTGTAATAATTTTCAGATGGTTTCATCACCTATAACTCCCTATCTTTTGTAATATATGAACTCCCTAGATGAGTGGATTAGTCAGTGTATGAGTCAGCTTTGCTGTCACTGAGACACAAAATCTGACACCAATAATTTAAAGAAGGAGAGTTTTACCTTGGCCTTAGGGTTTCAGAATATTCAATTGATGGTCAACTGTCACCGAGGCAAAAATATCACAGCAGAAGGGAACAGGGGTCGAAGAAGGATAGTTCATGGTGGGGAGAAGCAGAGCAAGGAAAGAGTGGCAGAGAAGGAGTGAAGGCCCAGAGTCAAGATCACAAACCACCAGACACGCTCAGAAGGGAGAGCCAGTCTTGCGGATGGCTCCCATAAATCAACACAAGATTTACTGTCACAATGAAATACCATTTTATTAACTTCCAAATGCCCAGTACTACTGAGACTGGTGCAGAGTAAACATTTGAGAGACAAACCATGTTACCCAATCCTCAGTGCATGGTTTGTCTTCCGTTATGCAATGCTTTATTTGCTTTAATTAATTCTGAAATACATGAACAAGAAGATTTTAAATTAAAAAAATACACACACATGTTGATCTAAGGACCTGCACTGGTAAAACATCCACCTGATAAAATTCTGAGAATGACTGAAAATGTTCAGAAACTTCTGAGACTTTCCTGGAATGTATAAGAGCTTCCTATGCCCTTTGGAAGAGCATGAGTCAAAACCTCTACTCTATTTATAGGAGTATAGGGGAAAAAACAAACACAGATTATATCTGCCTATATTGTTATACTTTTCAAAGTTACTATAGTGAACATTCATAATAACCTCACAAAAGGACACGGCTTACTTGACACTGCAACTTGTATAGCTAACAGACATCTCAGACACAACGTGTGTAAAACAAAGCGCCTACTGTCCTCTCCCAAACCTGCTCCTCCTTTAGTCTTCGCCATCGAGACGAACAATAATCCTGTTGGCACTACAAGCCTTCTGTTCATTCTCAACTTTCTCTTTCACACTCCATATCAGTAAATCCTATTAATTCTATCAGTAGACATGTGCCCACAATCAAACTACTTCTTATCCTCCCCATCTAGGCCAAGTTACCATCTTCTCTTTCCTTTTCCTCTGTCACTGCAATGGTCTCTTAACTTATCCCCTTCTGCTCTTGACCCAGTCAGTCTATTCAGAGAGCAGTCTGAGTGATTCCTGTCTAGTAAGTCCAGTCGTGTCCTTCCTTTGCTCAACCTCCGCCTCACTCCTCCTCACAACCCTCACCCATGGGCTCCTCCTTTGGCGCAGAGGAAGAGGCCTTAGCCCCTCTACAAGCCCCAGCTCTGCATCAGAGTGGGAGCTCACCGCTCCTACTCCCCACCTTGCTCTTCCCATCGCCACACTAGCCTCCTTCCTCCACTTCCTGCGATTCTTCCCACCTCCACCTCAGGGTGTTTGTGCTGCTTTTCTCAGCTTGAATATTCTTCCACATACGAGGATGGCTCAGGTCTTTACACAGACTTTATCTTTTCAATGTAGCTCTCTAGCCATTGTATCCGGTGGATGAAAGAAAGAGGCCGTAATATTTGGTGGTTCCTCTCATGCAGAGATGGAGTCTCTTCTCATGGAGTTGGGCGGACAATGGGATGGAGGTGACGACTGTGAGTTTCAGAGCCTTGGGCTCAAGAGGTCTTGCAATTTTTACCCGACTCTTTTGGGCTGGTCTTTGGCAGCGTAAAGAAGCCTGAAACAGACACTGCAGGATGGATGAGAGCCCACATCAAGGGAGAGGCCTGGTAGACTGTCTGCATCAAGACCCCAAACCTGTGGGAGACAGTCTTAGAGTCTACATGAGGGGCCCCAGGCAAGACCAGCAGAAGAGTTTCCCAGATGATCTAAGCCCTAAATGTTGACCCACAGAATTGTGAAAAATAATTAATGCATTTTGTTTTATGCCAGTACACTTAAGGTTCGTTAAGTAGTAACAGATGTGAAGTAAACACTTCAACTCTCCCCAGATACTTCTTTATTTGTTATATCCATCTCTACTAATGAGAAAATAAGCTCTATAAGGGCTGGGCTTTTTCTATTCTGTTCACTTTGTTATCTCCAAGGTCAGTCTAGAGCTGATCACTAGGTGCTCAATAAATACTTGTTAAATGGGTAAATGAATGACTGTCAACCTGGAAAGAGCCTTGCAAACCCACCAGTATAGTTCTCCCTCTGATACCTAGTGCGGTTGTTTAACAATGTCAGAACTGGAGAACAGCTTGTTTCTAGTCAAAGAGAAAGGTCAATTTTCCACATTTATACAATTTTGTGTCCTGAGGTCTTTGTATATGAAATACTTTTAGTGTTTCAAGTGACAGTAATCCCACTTGCTGTAGCTTACTTAAAAAAAAAAAAAAGGCTTTAAGGAATCTGTGTATTCACAAAGCTGGAAGGTCTAGAAGTCCAGGAGGTCAAATGTTGCTGTTGAAGCCCTATCACTCTCCATTTCTTGGACAGATCTATCCTTCATCAGACTAATGACTCTGGAGAATAAAGCTGCTAACAAGGCCAGACAACGCCGAGGGGCCCGTCCAGTGCCCATGCCTGAGCCGGTCACTGTGGCCAAGAACATGGACACCCTTCTACTGGCCAGGCTTATTCTTTGGATGGAGTTGGGGAAGTGGGTCAACTAACTTTACCTTCTTCCTATTGCACACACATCCTTGGGAAAGGGTGTTCTGTAACAAGAACTTGGCCATAAGGAATGTGAGATACAATAAAACTCCAGATGTCTGCTCACATTCTAGTTGTTGTATCATGAAATTATCTGTTGATAAGCCCTCTCTAATAGCAGAAAACCAGTAGATATCACCAATTCTTCCCCATGAATAAGGACTAACAACAAAGCAGGAGACATTTCACTTTGAATGCAGAAGCAGACGGAAGTGATCGCCCAGCTTGCTGAGGTTCTCCTGCTCGAGTCCAACCAGGACTCGAGGGCAGGTTTGGAACTTAAAGATGGGGTCAGAAGGAGTCAAACATCCACAGCTGGAACAGAAGTTGAAGTTATTCCAGAGAAGCCTGCCTCGAGGAGAGATGCTGGGAAGTGGGTGAGGAGGAAGGCACCACATTTTATCAGAAAAAAAAATCACCATGTTTAACAAAGATTTTGAGAACAAGCTGAAATGAGACTCTATAGGGTCCATTACAGGGCAGTACTGAGCTGAGAGAAAGGAATCAATATGCCTCAGCAATACCTAAGAGATGTTTTTCGTCTGGAAAATGATCTTAGGACCACTTTTGCTATTTTGAAATCCAGCCCCAGCACTTGTGAAAAGATGACCTTTTATATATTACATTTTGCAGAGAACTATATATAGTTGGATACAATATCTTGACCTAACAGGGGGAAAATGAAATAGAAAGAAAAATGGTGTTTCTGGGTTTTTCAACCAAAAAGCCATACAATGACAGGAGAGGACAGAGGGTGTAAACTTGGCCCTGGAGAGCACGCTGCCTGGAACGTCATTATCTGAAGGATTCTAGACATCTGCATTATTTTGCATGCACTACCATCAGCAAGTGACTCAGGCAGAGTGTAGGAACACTGCTTTTGCATTTCTTAAAACCATCTCATCCTGATCCTTGGCTTCCCACACTTTGGAGGGGGAGGGGTGCTCAGGAGAAAAAGGGTTACTAATTTCTGAAAGGTTAGAGGTCTTTTTTTCTCCTTTCAAAGAATAACATTTCAGCTTGATATTATTTTAGTATTTGCCACTACGTATTGTCTTAGACCTCATCTTGGCAAAGGCCTCCTAAACAACTGCCACTTTTAGCATTGCTGCCAAAAGGCGCCCTTTCACAATAAAGCATGCTGTGCTTTGGCAGGAAATCAATAAAGTGAAAATCTGTTCTCATCATCCATACATTTACCATCACAATCAACAATCAAAGGCGAGACCTGGGTTCTTTATCCACAGGCTCCAGCCTCCCAATTTTCTGCTATGAAAGGCAGCATAAATTAGAACCCTCGGTTCCTGTTAGCCGGGCTTAATGGGTATGATTTATGAACCATTAAATGAGGTTATGTAAATTGATCCTTCGCAGAATGCTAGCGCCCAGGTGACAGGTGCAGCACGCTCGTCCACAAGGGTTCTGCACAAATCAGATTTCAGTGACATTCAGTTTGTGGAAAGAGAAATATGTTGTCAACAAGGAAGTGATTTAAATAGTGCCCTGGGTTTGTCAGCAATTATGCCTTTCTTCTTAATTGCTGCAAACTATATAAATTCTAATAGGAAATAAATTAGTAATTTACCAGTTAATGACAAGGGGTATAAAAGAGAAGGGCTTAAATATTTTAAAAGCCGTATTACCAGTGAGGCCATACACTAGGGTGATTTCACTGATGCTGTTAAAGTTGAAGAGACACTTTAAAGCCGGAGTATAAACTTTGACACACAAGTAAAATTATACGCGCTGCGACTGGAAACGGGATTCGACAGGAAGTGCACTCGCAGGACTGCTGTGTGTGTTCCGCAGAAATAAGATGTCACCGGGGTTTCTAGTTCTCGGCATTAACATTCTAAGTTTAAAACAATGGTCTTTTGAAATAGGGAGGAAAAGACTCACTTTGTGCTTAAAAACTCATTGTAATCCTGGCCTCCGATCAATCAAATAAAAACCGTGCAACTGTGAGTATTATGAGAGTGGAGGTGGGTGACGTAGCTGATGTTTCCGAGCTGTTAGTTTTGCCTGACTTGCTTAGACAATAGAGGAAAATAACAACCTACTTTCTGCTACCGTCTCAGTTATAAAATGGGCGGTCTTTGCGGATGATAGTAAACCCCTCATTCTGAATGTCCAACGTAAAAGTTCAGTTAAAAAAAACCATGAGGGAGGACATACAAATTTATCAGCTTTGAAAGTGAAAAATAAGAAAACTTCCAACTTATTCCTCCTCGTGGGCTAGCTGGCCTAATCAAGAGAGGCATGGCCTTCTGGGAAAGGTTTCTCCCGGGAAAGACAATTCGATACCACCCCCTGACTTTTGACCGAAGCTATTATCGTGCCTGTTTCCATGAGGCTGACCCCAGTACGAGGACACTTGTAGACGGGATGGTAAAGTTCCCTGGCCCCGGCCGAGCCTCTGGCAGGGCTCCCCAGGGGGTCCCTACCGCTCTTTTTAACAGTGTCTTGTACTTCCCAAGCGCAGTTGTTCAGGGACAGGGGAGATGATCGGGCCCACTGCGGTGCTCAGGGAAAGAGTGTAAAGAGTGGCGACAGGGCAGAGGTCAGATGTTTAAAGAGACCTAAGCCTGGTCCACTTGGAGAGGCTCTCCTGGCAAAGGAAATGCTCAGACATCCTCCGTGACAGTAGAGAAGGGGCCTGAGAGGCCACAGAGGAAGAATTATGTAACCACTGGCACCTCTTAATGATTGTAGTGCTAGTAAGTAAAGATTATTTGAAAGTAAAGAAGTGTTATGAAAAGGAGTTTTGCAACTGCTGTAGGAAAGGTGCCCCCCAACCCACGCAGCATTTGCTGCTGCAGCTCAGCAGCTGCTTCAGGCTCAAACTTCACCATCTACTGTACGATAGGGATAAGTCCGTTTACCTTAGGTTCTGAATAACAGCCCTATTTCCCAAGATTCTGTTGTGACTATTAAAGAAGTAATACATAAAGGCACAGACATCCAGTACGCACTCAATGTTTTGGTTGTCTGAGACATGCATTTGCACACGCATTTCTGTTTGAGATACAGAAAAAAATATATACATATGTTTGGGGAGAAAGAGAATTTCAATTTTCTATGACTCACAAATAAAATTGAGATTTAAAAATACCTAGTACCTACTGCATGGTATTGTTCCAAAAATTAAACGAGTTAACACTTGAAGTGTCAAGAATACAACCCACTTCTATCTACATAAAGTGCCCTTAGTATAAAAATACCCTTTAATACCAGATGTGTCGACATGTTTCTCTCACCCAAATCAAACAAGCACCACCCTGATCTCCCCCTAGCTTTACCTTGTCTACTATAGGCAGCTAAATTAGATCTTAATATACAGTCAGCAAGGGACTGATTTGGATAGCAGTTTACATCTCTGCTTCCCCACTTGCTAACTCTGTGACCCTGGGCAATTTACTTTATCAGTCTGCACTTCAGAGTTAGTGGGTTTTAAAATAAAATGGAAATTAAAATGGGAATAAGCATGTGTCAAAACTCATAATGATATATAATTCAATGGGGCCAACTTTTGGCTATCAGTTATATCTCAGTAAACATTTTTAAAAGAAAAATTACTATGAAATAAAAACAAGTCCAGAAATAGTTTAAGAACACAGGGCAAATAAGTACAGAGCCAGCATTCAGACACAGATTCGACTGAACCCCAAGCCCACAGCTCCATCGTTCCCCACCAGTCCATGGGGAGAAATGGACATTCGCATGCTAGGAAGACATGGTAGGACTTCCACACCCTTTGAATTTTAGTTACTTTATCTATAAAGCAGGTAGTAGCCTGGATGCTTCCAAACCATGCTCCCCCACGCCCCCAGGTTTCCTCAGAACTGCTCAGGAGTCACCCTGCAAGCAGAACCCAGATCCTGGTAAGAACATTCAGACGCAGTGACACTGGGCCTTTGAGGATGTTTGACAATAGCCAGATCCTTTTCAGCTTTAAAATTCTGCAAATCTACAGCAAATTATAAGATGACATGGCCCTATTATTATACCATAATAATTTTCAAGTCAAAAAATATTTCTTTGTTTTTTTTACATGCAAGGCACTAAGTTGGGCATTGACTAAACAACCTCTCCCTTCCCCCAAACACTGTCTTATAAGCACTCTGCAGTCCTCCCCAAGTACCCTCTCAAGATGCATTTTTTTCAGGATTTGTGTTTTCAATTCGCTTAAAAGCCAGAATGTGAACGTTCCCCTGAAGCTCTTAACCTTTGTACTGCAGACCCCCATTTTCCTGAAGAATATTTTTATCTCTCTATGTCTTATCTGTGTACTTTATCTTGTGAACACAGCTCTATGTCCCAAAGAGCTTAATGCAGTGGGAATTTTTCAATAAAGAATACCAAAGTGAATAGCCACTGCACTGTTGGTGGTAGGGTCCAAGCCTTTCTAGTATTTTCTCTGTATGCACTAAGGTACCAGTCATCATGCCCCCCCCCCCAGCTAACTAGCAGAAGAAGTTTATTCTGGGAAAAGGCATCGCTAGCTAATTGAATGAGCCTCCCTAATTGTGTTTTGATTCAATGGAGATTACCTCTGGGAATTCAGCAGCTCCTCTGGGACTATATTTCTACCCCACTGGAGACTATTCCCTGCCCCCTTCTTAGTTTTTGGAACGGGGATGAACAAGGATTGTGGATTCCAGAGAACACTGCTGGGTGGAGGATGGGATGCAAGCGAAGGGTTGTCTTTAAAATAAAGAGAACTAGAAAAACAGCTTCCAGTTATCCTACTGGCCTGAGGGCAAGAACTCATCTATGTTCTGCAAAAGGATTTTTAAGAGTAGCATGGTATCTGAGGAAAGTATTTTACTGCAATAATGCCCAAGAGGAAGAAAAATTTAGAGGCTAATGTTATTGTGGGTTAAAGAATTTAGACTCTGAAAGCATGATATTCCAGAATATTAGGAAGCACTTTTTGTTAGTAAGGAAGAAACAGGTAGGCTTACTTGGTGACCCAGGAATACATATGTGTGCGGATGCATGTGTACTTCTGTGGCCATGCCATCTTCGCCATCTGTACTACTTTCTTTTTGCACTGTTGAAACAAAATACCAAACACCCAAAATCAAAGTAGGTAGGGTCTGTTTGGCTCACAGTTTGTAGAGGTTTCAGGCCTTAGTAGGCTGGCTCCAAGGCAGAGGGGCCTGGCAGAGGAGAAACAGACCACAGTGAGCAGGCAGGCAAGAGCACATGGGTCCTTTCTGTCCCTTATATTTCATGCAGACTACCTGCCCTAGGGCGGCTGTAGCACTCACTCTTATCCCAGTCAAAATTATGCCAAACTGATCAGTGGACTGATTTAGTAGTAACACATCACACCTTTTATCCTAACAGTACACACTCTAGTCCAGCCACCTCTGAAAAGTGCCCCCCATGACTGCCAGAGGCTTTGGGGGACATCTAGACAGAAGCCAAAACACTAAGCCATTGGCTCACAGCTCTCACTGTGGGTGAGAGTCATCTGGGAGACCTAAAAGGATAACATAAACAGAGATCAATCAGGTTCCATCTTCGGAGATTCTGATTTTTGGTAAGGTCCCATATCCCCTGTCTTTGAAAAGCTCCCCATGAAAACACGTTGCTCAACCTGAGCAAAGGATCGCTATGAATGAATGACAGGGAGCAGGAGGCCTCATTATAACATCATTGGCTCCACTTGTGGTCTGTGCCCTGCTGAGTGTCAATCAGCCGCATGCTACACTGTAGTGACAGACCCACTGATTGCGCATAAAGAATATAGTTGCCGCTTTCTTGGGTCCATAAACTCACTGTTTGGGACTTATTTGTAAAGTAATGCTACGTTTGGCCAAAATACAACTAACTCCAGTTAAAGTAGAACTATCTTAATTTGTGCAATTGACATTTTGTGAAGTGATGGTATCTTCCCTGGGTAAATGTCTTGTTTTGGCAGGGTTACAGGTGCTAACAGTCACGTTGTGCAAACTAAGGCCCTGTAAGAACATTCCATTTGATGTAATAGATGACAACGAGCACTCCCAATTTCATTTTCTTTAAACTGGGTACAACTTCTTGAGTCAAGAGATAACAGACTGCATCATGTTTTTGAACTTAAAAAGTTGATCCGTACTGTAATAGACTAGAAGTTTATACATGTGGTTTAGTTTCAACTCATTAAATGCCTTCAGGTCAGGCAAATAGACAACAGGGCTCCTAGGCTACAGAAAGGCCCCTTGAACTAGTTTCTATCTCTAATTCTCATATATACATAGTCTTTCTCTTTAGCCTATTAGACACAGTTATTAGAACAGGCTTCTTTAAAAATCCTATGTATAATGTCACTTTTCTCTCTTGAACTTTCAGGGGCTTCCTAGTAGCAGTCATTTCAAACCTTATCTCATTGAGGCAGACCAGCTTTTAACCCCAAATTTGCCATTTTTGTCCCTCTTCACTATAGATTTCTCCTTTACCCCACCAGGACAGCAATATTTATAATTAAGACTGGACTGGGCCTACCTTGCTTTGACTATGATCCCCTTCCCACTTCTCCTTGAAACTGATTGGCTGGGGCTTACAGAACCAGGGCTGGAGCTCCAGAGCCCACTCAGAAAACCACAGCTCCGTGTCGCACCAAGATGAGCCTCCTCCATGCTGGCTTCATTTTCTTTGACCTTGGCAATGTCCATGTTGGCCTCATGAAATCTCTTATTTTGACCTGAGTCCCCCATGACTCAGAAGTCATACCCTCAAGGAAATCTTGCTATGATTGGTTTAGTTTACATAAAAAGTATGGACAACCCTGTTTATATGCTCCTCAGTAATTCATATGGCCATACATTAGCATCTGTGCCAGATTTCATATCACCAACCGACTGTAACTTTAAGGGACAAATATTTTGTTCTATGCTTCTTCTAAATTATCCCTCTAAGTTATTTTCTTAAGGCCAAAACAACTGATACTATTATGAGGGAAATGGCCTATGGCCCAGACTGGGATGAAAATCAGCCAGGTTTGAGATACTCCTGGGGCCAAGAGGATGTCAACACCCTGAGCTCTGCTCCAAAATGGAGCAGAGTCAGACAGGGAAGAAGAGCACGACTGTAGCTGCCCCTCTTCACCGGTCTCACTTCTGAGGAAGCTCCCACCCACTGACTTCCTTCACTACTCCTTGCAGCCTCCTGTTATTAGCCAAATTTGCTTATCATAGCTGGAAGGAGAAGGAAGAGTAGATTGCTTTTAGTTTGCCAAGAGACATCCAATAAAGTGGGCCTTCACCTGCATCTAAACTCATTTGACTTGTCACAGCCTGAGTTTGAAGTCAATGGATTCAAACTTCTTTGCTTCGGCAAGAGTTTTGCAATGGCTTCTGCTTTGTTAGACTTCCAGATAAGTCCCAGTTCCAAGTCGTCTGGGTGGGCTTGGGTAACCAGTTCACAGCACTCAATCTTTGATCTTAACCCATATCAGATCAAATCAAACGGGTAAGTTGGAAGGCTATGCAGGGGGCTAATGCCCTCCTGTTAGGAACTGTGAACTTTAAGACTAAGAATCAAACTATTTGACCAACAGAATCACTTTCTTCTTACCTGTAACAAGAATGCCATCTAAGTAATTGAATATACCATGTGAATATTATCAAAGTTAAATTCATTAATCATTTATTAAATATGGAACAATTAAAAAACTACTCTGGACAAATCAAATGCTGATGATAGAGTCAGCTACTCTGAGGTAGTGACAAACTCAATTAGGGGAAGATTCTGATAAATTCTAGAAGAGTTTTTTAATTTATGTTTTATTAAAGGGTGGAAATAACAAATCTCTCTAATATACATATGAAAACTAATTTTCCAAAAAATGGTAAAACTAACACATTGGAAACAATATGATACTTCATTCTTAGGTGTATCTTATTTTCCTGCTGGTTTTTAGCCCCTTATCTCTACAGTTTTAGATTATTTTGATCTTGTTGCATATACACATATATATTATCTCAAAATTTTTTATATAAAAGGTAAAGTACACATAAAAGAAGCAGGACCCCCGCTATTGATTACTTTGGAACCAGTTTAAGAATCTTCTCACTTCAGTTGTAAAATCACCTTTTAAAAAAAATCTCTGGAGGGCTGGAGATTTAGCTCAGTGCTTCCAGTGCCTGCTTCACAAGCTCAAGGTCCTGAGTTCGATCCCCGGTAACCACATATAATGCTGGGTGTGGTGACTCACGCCCACCAGCAATCAATACCACATACCACAGTGCTGGGCGTGGTGGCTCATGCCTGTAATCCCAGCACTCAGGAGGCAGAGACAGGAGGACTGCTGAGTTCGAGGCTTGCCTGGGCTACATAGTGAGCTCAGAGCCAGCCTGGACTACAGAGTGAGACCCTGTCTCAAAAAAAAAAAAAAAAAAAGTCTCTGGAACTTAACATTAAAGTGATTTCCTATCTAAGTGGAGGAAAGGAAAGTTCTCAGAGCAGATGAGTAACCCAAAATGGCTGCAACACACCCTTGTCCCTTTTGCACATGTGTGGTGCAAATTGTCTGACATGAGGTATTTGTTGACTAATAATTCACCAAGTAGCATTTGCTTCACTTCCATGGCTTTCAACACTGCAGGTACTCTAAGGTTTCTCCTGAGCAATCTAAATCCAGCTAGCTAAAACAAAAAGATGCAGGCATACAGATAGGTTGTCCTATTTTCGAGTGCAATTTGTTTTAAGCTGGGTTGTGCATATACAAATTTTAGTGAAAGAAAATGAAAGTAAAGTATTCTTTCACCATGGCAGGATTTTGACCATCTTCAATCCATCTTCCAGCTTTTGGATTCTATCTGTGGAAGGTTGTTCACAAAGGTGAAGCCAAGGGCTGAGGATGTAGCTTAGTGGTATAGTGAGTGCTTAACATGCTTGAAGCCCTGAATTCAGTCCCCAGCAGCATTCTCAAAAGTGTGAATGTCAAGTTTCTTTTTCCCTATACTTAGCTTAGAAATGATCTTAGGAAACTGGACTCATTTCTCTTCCTTCTGTTACTTGCAACCTCCAAACAGACTTTGTTAATGTTACAGTACTCTCTTCATACCATTAGTCTGTTGGGAGGTATCTGTATGGAGGCTGCTCTTCTAGTACATCTATAACCATCTTGGGTTAAGAGGCTATCAAGTTGCTGTTCTGAGTATGGAAATGTCGAGGTACAGTGTACTCCATCCATACACTCGGAAGGGCTTTAAAGATCATGAGTTTGTTACAGAGCCATCTGAGACCCTCAACCAAAGGATAGTTGGTGCATCTGTGGACCACGCAAGGAGCACCTGAACTTCTGTGCACTTCCTTCCTAGATATCTGAAGTGAGCATGACTGGACTTGGATACACACAGCCCAGGGTTTGGGTGAATGATATAAAAGTCCCTAGACCCATGGCTTTAAGGCTTTTTCTGAAGTGATATTTGAGGCTTTAAAAGTGAAGGAGGATCAAGCAAGCCAAAGCAAGGAAAGGATGTTCCACAAAGCAGGCAGGAGAGAGAAGTTTTGCACAGGAGAGTATGTTGCATTCAAGGAATGAAAAGAAGGCCTTTGGGAAGTGAGGAAAGTAAGAACAGATAAAGCTGAGGGAGTGGGCGAGAGCTTGAATGTGAAGGTTCTTCTAAGTTAAAATATTGGAACACTTAAGGACAGTGGGAAATCATGAAGCTCTGAAAGTGACTTTACCACAATTATACTGTACAGAAGGCATCCCTTCACTACATAGGACGTTTTACTTCTTTCTAGATAGGACTTTGTCTTCTTTCTTCTTTTTTCTTTTGTTGTGCTGGGGATTGAGCTCCAAGCCTCACACACGCTGGGCACGCACTATACCACTGAGCTACACTTCCAGCCCCTTTGTTCTCATCTCCACATATTTGTTGTACTGCTGAGGGAAGAGGGGTGCGATAATCCTGCTCATAGACATGATGACTCCACTACAATGGTGTTCTCTTAGATTAGCAAAAATGGCCCCTTCCCCTGGGTCCTTTGTCTATGGCTAGAGGGCTCTCTCTCTCTCTCTCTCTCTCTCTTTCTCTCTCTCTCTCCTGTTGGTTGGCTCATTCTTTTCCTTCCAGTCTCAGTTTGAAAGTCACAGCCTCAGACCAGTCATCCCTGATCACTTCATGATGAAAACATGCCTCATCTACCCATATTTTCTATTGCTGTGATGGGATTTATATTTTAGTCTCAAGAAAGGTAGAAACTGAGAATCAGGAGTCCAGAGTGACGCCATGGCTGGGAGAGGGATCTGATCACTGAGGTTGAGGAGAAAGAAGAGCAGAGGTAAAAAATTGCCAGAAAGATAATGAATTCACATTGCACACATACACATATTTGTGAAGTGGCTGGGTATTCCGTGATTCCAGAGATGGATTGGAAGTGAGATGTTGATGTGGACTTGAGCTATCAGGGATGGCAAAAATCATGATTATACAGGAGACCACTTAGAGTGAGGGTGAATTTTGGATTATCCAAGGTCCATTTTTAACTTCAGGCACGCATTCCTGCTTCCTCTTCAGGGTGTTCACATGAAATACCAATTAAAATTAATTTCAACATTAGTAAAACATCATTAGCAAGGTAAATTTGCTGCCAAAATTATAATGAACTCCAAAATGAAAGTAAAATGTTTTTAGCTGGCTTGTCTGACATTCTTTTATGCTGCTTTGTTGATCTATAAGACATAATAACACCAAAAAATATTTTGGAGATTTCATGAAGATTATGAACAAAAAAAGATGCAAAGGTTAGCAATTTATCCTCTTTGATATGAGCTTTTTCCCATTTCAGTCAGATGATTTAAACTGTGTGTGTCTCTGGTTCCTCTTCCAGCTGACTATTTTCTGACATACTACAGGGGAAAACCTTCCAATGATTAGTAATAGGAATGTTCCAGGACACAAATTTCATTTCTCCTTCCCTTTGTCACAGAAATTATATTTTCCTACTCTTGTTAATTTGAGGTATGCATGCCCAGATAAGAGGGACATTTTATGGTATGATTTTGTATTATCTAGTGATTTAAATCTTAAATTTTAGTGGAGAGAACCAAACAGCTTGAATTAATGACTCATTGATCTACAGAGAATAGTCATTGGTTAAGATAATCATTTGATAATCCACTGTTACTTTCAATAACAATAGCAGTGTATTTTGACCACATCTAGAGGTGGCAATGTGCACTTAGTCCATCTGATGTTGCTACAGCACAGTGCTTGGCACTAGGTAATGTACAAAGAAATGAGGTTCATTTGCATCACAATATTGAGATCTAAAAGAATGGTACTGAGGCATAGAATGCCAGATAGGGTACGCAGCTCAGAGCTCAGCACAGGCAGTGCAGAATGGAAGACGCACTCAGAAGTTTCAGAGGCAAAATATGCAGCTTTATTCTAATGCCAGTGAACCAGCCTGGGATCTCTTTGCAGAGGCTGGTGCTTGGTTCTGCTATAGCCAGGCTTTTATGTCCTCCTTACAGAATGTTCTTAAAGTTAGGGATGGAGTTATATTTAGTATCATCTCATTGGTTAGGTTCAGCAATTCTATTGGTTATAAGCCTACATGTCTCATTGGCTACTACAATGTACAGACTGCAAACTCCATTGGTTAGAACAGTGCACAGATTTCTACCTATAACAGAGAAGCAAGTATAACTATCCTTTTTAAGCACAAAGGAACTTTTAAGTCCGAGTGAGTGAGTGAGTGAGTGAGTGAGTATTCTGAGGATCCAAAGCTCAACTATAACAAAAGCTGCAATGCACAGGCAGCTCTGCAGTGAATCTAACAAAGTTTACAAAGTTAAAAAACGTGGGGGTGGGGGGTTATCTACTTTAGAGCCTTCCAAAAGGCAAGCTAGAGCTTTACTTGCATGGAAGATTTCATAGTTTTGTTTTCCCCTTTCAAACCAGAACCAGCTTGTAGTGAGGGTCTCTTGGTGGATAACATCCTATGTCAGGGATGCATGCAAGTGTGGTGGGTGCATGAGCAGAATAGAGAAAGAGACTGGGGTGGGGCCAGGCATACTCTTTCATAACAACCCACTCTTGCAGGAAATAATCCAGTCCCACAAAACTTGAGCCATTCTTGAAAAACAGCATTAAGCCTTTTTCTTTTTTCCAGTACTGGAGATTGAACTCGGGCTTTCATGCATCCAAGGTTGGCACAGTACCACTATAGCTAAATCCCCAGCCCTTAATCCATTCATGAGTGGAGCCTCTATGACTTAATTTCCTTCTGCCTCATCTCTTAAGGCTTCTCTCACCTTGACACTGCTGTATTAGGTACCAAGCTTCTAGCACATGAATCTTTGGGGGCTCAGTTGTTTCTATACAGTTCCTTGAAATGTGAACAGATATTATTTGATAAGGATTCGTTTCTCTACTGAAAGACTTCTTAAAAACATTTAGTGTATGTTAACGTAAAAAATGCAAAACAGAAGGTTCTAAGGATGCAGTATTTCTCAAATGTTCTTAACCACATACCTGTTTCAGATCACAATACAAAGGATACTCATGTGTCTTAAGCCTTATTATAGATATTCTAAATTTTATCTTTGAAACAAGCCAAGTCTTCAGATTTTAAGGAGCTGATTGCATTATTTTGGACTCTTTGACATAGAATTACTTTAAATGTATAGTATGTGGTTAGTCTATCTTGAAGGATATTGTCAAAAATAGTTTTATAGCTGGGTGTGGTGGCTCACGCCTGTCATCCCAGCACTCGGGAGGCAGAGACAGGAGGATTGCTGAGTTCGAGGCTTGCCTGGGCTATATAGTGAGCTCAGGGCCAGCCTGAACTACAAAGTGAGACCCTGTCTCAAAAAAAAAAAAGTTTTGTAGCACTTACTGTTGCATGTAGTTACAGAGAAAGCCTGGTAAATACTGTTTAATGTGCTACCCAGTAACTCTGTGAAGATCCACAGAGCCATTGAAGTCAATAATATGATGGTAGATGACTCATGAGCGACATTTTTTCCTTAAAGCCTACAGACATAATTTTATCATTTTTGGTTGCTTTGATGGTAAGAATTTCAGAGTAAAAATTTCAGTCTAACAGTACTGTATGATATGATATATAGTTTATACAAATTTTATCTTAGTTTACATATGATTTTTCCCCATCTTTTCCACTTGCTTGATTTTCAAATTTTAAAATTCTATTGATGCTGGGCGTGGTGGCTTATGCTTGTAATCCCAGCACTGGGGAGGCAGAGACGGGAGGATTGCTGAGTTTGAGGCTTGCCTGGACTACATAGTGAGCTCAGAGCCAGCCTGAACTACAAAGTGAGACCCTGTCTCAAAAAAAAAAAAAATTCTATTGATTCGCTCTTTCAGTGAATATTTATTTTGGACCTTCTGGGGGGACAAACATTGGGATACATGTTGGAAATATGATGGTGAAAAGATAGAAGCTGTCTTTGTTCTCTTAATCTTATACTCTAGAGGTAGACACAGATTCATAAGCGTACAATATACGTATTCAACGTAATAAGGAACTTGATGGAAAAGTAGAGATTGAGGAATGTTGTTAAAGGTATTATGTGCAACCATCAGAAATAATCTTCAAGGTCTGACTTACTGGCTATTTCGAGCTCCTCTTTTATCCTGTGGTCAAGACCCTCAGTGCCCACCCTCTGCCTTAAACTGTGTGCAGCAGGGTATCCCCAGGGTCGCGCTCCTGTGCTGGTCCCCTCTGCTTCGGGGCTTGGGCCAGCCCCGTTCTTATTTCCCAACAGGAATCCCACGGGCAAACAGCTAAACGTTTCTGGCCTTGGACATTCTGTACCTCCACCAGCTCCCTGGCGGGGGTCTCTTCTATACTCAATAAGCCGGGTATACTGGGTGAGAAGGTAGAAAGCGGGAGAACATGTGGACATCCCTGCGTGGCGGGGGAAAGACGAAGGCCAGCCAAACAAGGGTCCCAAGGAGCCTCTAGTGGGGTGGGGCCGTCGAAGCCTTGGGCCGAGAGGACTTTTACAGACACTCTATGCTACAGAGACGTCAGGGAGATTATAGGCTGTTAGGCAGCCACTGCATTTGTGATGTGACAGGAAATGGTAACCTGTAAAGAGCAATTTTAGGCAGGCGAGGAAGATGCAGAGTTGAGGCGTATACAGACTCATGGCATTATGGGTAGTAAGGCAGCAAGAACAACAAGTGTGAACTAGCTTCCTGACAATTTGGGGGGTAGAGGGACAGCTTTAAGTTAGGGTGGCACCTGAAGGGAATGGCAGGGTCACGGGAAGGTTGGTGCTTGTCTAAGTGACCAAATGCCTTCACCCACATGCATCTCTCATCACAAAAGACTGATTAAATGTAACTCTGCCGTGGTTGCTGGGCACTGGGATAATGCATACAGTCAACACTCTGAAATGCTTCTTAAAAGAGCACTTGAATCATAACCTAAATTTTTAGGAGGGGCAGGATTTCTTATCCACCATATCTTGATCAAACTTCAGATAGCCTTAACCTAATATTTGAAAAGTGAATAGTTTAAACTCACTCGTTGACTTATTCCTTTGCAGTGGGGTAATAGCCAAACAGTGACAACCAAACAGAGAATTTTGCAAGCAGGATACGTCTGCTGGCAGCGGCAGCCTTGGGTGGCAGCTGTTGTGGATGAAAGTCACGGGCACGACTCTTGGAGGAAAAGCTCAAAGGGCGAGGACAGTTCCCAAAGTCTTCGTAAACTGTTAAGTAGAGGAACTTGGACAGTGCTTTAAGTAACAGAGCAATGGGGCAAAGAACTTCCTGGTGACTTCTGAACACAGGCATACACAAACACACACTCTTGTACTACTGGTCCACCTCCTTGTGTACCTCTGAGGCTAACGCTTGCTCATACACTGAGGTCGTTCTGTTCTCAGCTGATAAGAAGTCCTCATGACTTCCCCACATTCTTTGCTTGGGCACCTCCGGGAATCTGCTGACAACATAGTCTCTAATCCCTGCGACCCTCTCATCTATTCCACTGCTGAGACCGCACTTTGTCTCAGCTCCACTGTAGATGTGGTTTCCCCAGGGCCTGCACCTTTCACTGCTCACCCATCTGTCTCCCTCTCCGCTCTGCCACCCCCACTGTCAACCTTACCCTACCTATCTCTCCATAAAACAATATTAACTCATTAGATCAGGGAAAGTCTAATGTTAGGGCCACCTAACTTTAGCGAGCGCATACTATGTTCCAGATGCTGTTCTAACTCCTTTGTGTGAATGGTTTATCATCTCAACAACTCTTTGAGGCAATGGGTTTACAGAGGAGAAAAACAGGACAAAAAGCACATTGTGTAACATCACATATCCAGGAATTTTCAAACAGAGAGTCTGGCTGCAGAGCAAATGTTTTAAACTCTATGTTTTCCTGCCTCATGTATAAATTTAAGCGTAAAAAACCAAGGACATAGACAGTTTACCTGTACCCACTAGGCCTCAGAAGTCCAGATGGATGCTGCGTATTAGAAGATGCAGAACTCAAACCCAGGAAATGGCTAATTGGTCCAAGGCCTTGAAAGACATAAGGAAGCTTCCCTGTGTCTAAATCAAGAGGTGGCTTCCTCTGAGAAAGCTCATCTGTGAGATGGCAGGGCAGGGAAGAGAGTCAGGAAACACCTTGCAAGTATAGAGAAAAATTAAGGTTTCACCTACCCAATCCAATGACCCTGGCTAGTTTCCTTTAACCCATGTTCCAAGCCTTGCTATGGCTTGAATTATGTGCCTCCAGGAAGACGTTAAAGTCCTAGCCTGCAGTACCTGTACCTTACCTGTAAATGGGGTCATTGCATATGATCCAATTAAAATGAACAGAGTGAAGCGGAGCCTAATCCAATGTGACTTTGTCATTATGCAAAAGAGAATTTGAACACAGAGATAGACATGCACAGGGAGAAGGCCACCTGAAGATGTAGACAGAGACTGAAGAGATGCACACGCTGTAAGAGGACAAACTCTGTCTGCAAACCAGCAGGAGCCAGAAGAGAGGCAAGGAATAATTTCTCCCTGGTAGCTTTCAGAAGAATTAACCCTAAAGACACCTTGACTTCGGACTTCTAGCCATCCCACCCTGTAGAATGGTGAGACAATACATTTTTGTTTTTTAGCCATTTCATTAGTGGTTCTTTGTGACTGCAGCCACAGGAACCTGTTGCAAGTTTAAGATCTCAAATCCATGCCAGTCAGGTGGGGCTGAAAGATACTAGGATGTAGTGCATACCCACAAGTCATAAGACCCTTGTAGGGACTTCTTTCTCTTTTGGTAGAAATCTTGGCTCAAGCAAGAAAAAGAGAGAAAGGGAATTTGTAAACTCTATCAGAAGACAGGTGGCCATTAAAGCGGTATTTGTGGGCTTAATATGAGCTCCACTATATTGCTTTAGTCACCAGCTAGTAGGTTTTAAAAATTTTTCCCCAATGACAAAAACATGCAAGAATCTCATTAGAAAAAGTAAACAAAATGTTTACAAATCAGCAGGGACCATCAGCAGAGCAGGTGAATGAGGTGGAATGGGTTTCTTGTCATCTGCAGGAGATGCTTGGTCCCCTGTCCACCTCTATTTCCCAATGTGCTTTTTCCCCAGAATATTATCAATTAATCATTTTATAAATAGATAAGGAGATAAAATCAATGCAGTCATGGTGGCAACTCACTGCACTTTTTCCAGTTATCACTTTGTGATCCAACTTTAACATCTTACAAAAAATTGTCTGCTTAAATATCACATGATTCTTTTATATGACAAATTTAAAATATAAAGAACAAAATAAAAGATATTGGAAATAGGGTGATAGATTGTTCCCATAGAGGAAAGAGATCAAAAGATGGAGGGAAGGGGAAGAGAAGAGGGGGAGGAATAAAGAATTAAGAGTTGTTATGTACACGTGCTAATTCCCCGTGAGGAATGTAATTGCTGTGTACTGTAAACATGTACTAATAAAAAATAAAAGCTGAAAAATCTGCCAATATTAAATAAATGTCTAATAATAGTGATGCAATATTGTTCAAAATACTTGATAAATGAGCAAACATCATCTGGACAGTTATTTGTGGATGTAAATTGGGAATAAGATGAGAGGTGAGGGTATAAGTAGCCAAGCTGGCAGCAGTTCTTTTTTTAAACTATTTCACCTGCAGCTCCTACGGCATTTCTGCAGCATTCCTCCCCAGAACCTTTGTGTCATTTTCTTGGGATTTTCAAAATGGCCACCATGCTCTATTCCCAAGGAGAAAATGTTTCTTTTATAGGAAGCCCATGGCAGCATTTTCTTTATTGTTATTGTGAATATTAAAAGATGCAACAGTAAATATTTTTAGTGGTGGAAACTATAGAAGTTTTGCCTTTTTATAAAGATGAGTCCTCTGTAGAAAAATGGATACAAGTTGAGACCATAATGTTAAGTGAAATAAATCAGATTCAGAAGTTCAAATATCACGTGGTTTCTCTGTTATAAAAAAATCCAAATTATAAATAAAGAGCAAAATAAAAATAGATAACAAGAGGTAGGAAAATTTGACTTTCTCAAATGGGAAGACGGTGAAGAGATGGATGGAGAGGGAAAGAAAGGGAGGGAAGGGGACGGATAAAGAAATTAAGATGTGTCAAGTACACATACCAACTCCACGCAAGGAATGTAAATGTAACATACTGCAGACATGTGCTACTAAAAAGAAGATGGACACATAATATTGCTGTAATTACCTGTCACTTGTGTGGAACAGGCAAGGCTTTCCATAAATGCACTTTGTGCTGACAAGCTCTTAAAAGATTGTATGCTTGGCCCTTAGCCCTTGAATGTGGCAAACATTTGCCATGGAAAGCAGCATTGAAAATGCCATGATCCATAACAAAAGGAGAATTTCTCTCCCTCTATAGGGTCAAACATATGCTGCATACTCCTGTGTCAGCTTTGGCCACAGACAAGTTCCTTTCACATCGTGCAGAATATATAAAGCCAGTAATCATCAGCCATAGGTAGTGGCCACCTGCTCATGAAATACACAGAAATGGAAAATACATGAAAGAATCTATAGGAAGAATACTCCTTTTGAAGACTCCCCTGAGAGGCCCTGCCTTTGAGTGTTTTAGAACAGATAGAGAGGACTTTTAATCAACCTCCTTTCATTTCCTGAATGGACAACTTCAGACACAGAGGGATCAGACACAGGTAGTTATGGGTTTCAAAAATTTCCAAGCACATTCATCTAGGGCGTGGCTCTGTTGAATCTCCTACCGCTTATTCTCTGGCTAACCCTATGCTGATGCTCTTAGAGGTGGGATGACTTTGGTCCTCATTTTGGTGTTTGGGGCAGTAGGTGCTGCTGTGCACCACCCAGGTCTCTCCGAAGACCAAGGAACTTAATCCCCCAAATACTACAAGTGTAGCCAGCTAAAGATCTGCAGCTTCCATTCGTCCAAAATGAGCTCCTTACATATGCTCACACGCCCCTTCCTACAGTGGCCCACACCCAGTGACTAGTCTTTGTGGAGGCATAAGGCTCACCCTCTTCTCCTAATCCAATTCTGAGGTGGTTTGGAGGGTCATTTCAGAGTTAGACCCTCTCAGGGAATCAAGTGAAACCTCTCTTGTGACTGAATTATGGTGCACTGTCTCCCTTTATCACATCCTGCCTCCCGTACCTCCTTTACTATTACTGACACCATTGGTCTTCCCAGTTAAAAAAAAAAAATCATTTTACTCCAAAACTACCAAAACCTGATCATTTTTCTAGCCTTTTCACATATTTGGTAACATACACATTTCTGATTCTGGCTTTTTTGCCTGATTTTTACTGTCTTAGGAGATATTTTCTTAGTTTAAGTTTAATAAAAGTCATTCTTAAAAATTATAACAAGAGCCGGGCGTGGTGGCTCACGCCTGTAATCCCAGCACTCGGGAGGCAGAGACAGGAGGATTGCTGAGTTCGAGGCTTGCCTGGGCTACATAGTGAGCTCAGGGCCAGCCTGGACTACAAAGCGAGACCCTGTGTCAAAAAAAAAAATTATAACAAGAACCAAGAAACCGCTTAGAACTGCTGAGAACTTTCCAAGGTGGTGGTTGGACTGGATATGAATGGGGCTAGGAATCTCTGTTCACAGGAATTCAGCAACTGGTAGGCATATTGAAGACAAGGCAAAAGATGAGAGCAAATCAGTCAAAACTAAGTTTTTAACAACAACAACAACAAAAAAGAGCAGGGTTGAGAGCCAGCAATGGCAGTGGCTAAGGTGGAATTCACACTTTGGTGTGAGACACAGCTTGAGTTAAGAAAGAGATAGTTGATAGGGACATTGGTGGTCACAAGCAAGGACAAGATTATACTCTCTCAGTATTCAGTATCTTTCAATCAACAAAGACAGAAAAGTGGAAGGAAATGTTCAAATATCAGTAAAATCGATACAGTTCTGGAGTTATATTCAGAGAGAGAGGAATCAAAGCACACACAGATTTTGAATCCAGAGATGCTTTTGAACCCAATGTAAATTAGCCAGTTTCAGCCAAAATATTCAATTTTCCTAGGCTAAGTTTCTAAAGGAGTCTCTGAAATGGGAATAATAAGCATCTCTGCTTTTCCCCTAGAATTTAAATGAAGTAATGCATAAAAAATTTTCAGTATGATGGATGCTTAGGATAAAGTAGCAGATCAATACATTTCCATTATAATTATTAGGTTAATAAGAAAGATTTCTGGGAGGCCACAGGGGGAGATGCCATCTCTAAGGTGAGACAAGTCTCTGCTGAGGCTGGAAGGGTGACCTCAGGCCTTGGGTAAGGAAGATTGTCCTCTCCCCAGGGCCGTGAAGCCCCAAGAGACAACAGAGGTGAGCACTGCCCACCAAGCAGGCAGGGAGAATCTTACTGGACACATGAGATAGAAGTATGACTGGTTCTTCTTTGGACTGCAGTCTCCCTTAGAAGATGACTTTAAAAATGGTATGTCGGTAAGAGGCATGCTTGTCTTATATTGGATTGCTTAAAGCTGCTGGGAAAGCTTCGTAACTGCAAATTCTGATGTAATATGAAAAATGTGATAATAACACACCTATCAGCTGCTTCTAAACTCTGTCTACTGTGTGCACGCAAGTTTGAGGAGAAGAACTGAGAAAGAGCTAAATCAGTCTGTCTAGTAGAGGGATGAACCATGTGAGGTAAAAAGCATGATGGGAAAAAAGGAGCTCAGGGAACAAATGTCTGATTAGGTTTTAAAGTAGTTCACCTACTTCTAACTCATTATAAAATCTTTAGTGAAATTAACGTTGCTCAGTAATGATTACGATGTGAATGAATCCTTCCCATGAGGAAGGTAAAGAATGCTGAGCTCAGGTTAACACTGGGGAAAAGTGAGACTACATTGGAGAAGACAACATATAATTTCCTGACATTTTTCATGTTGCACATAGGGACTCATCTCTTACATTAGCCTACCTTTTGAGTCTTGTTTTTTAAAGTGAATTTGTACTGGATAGGGGGCTAAAAAGAAGTAATACTCTAGAAGCTATTCTTTTAAGAAAAATTTAAAATGAGTGAAACAGGGCTACAGTGATATTGGGAACATGCTGTATGTTGTCTAGAAACTTACTGCAGTGAAGAGGAAGGAGGAGATGTTATGGAGACATACAGAAGGTATTATGAGAACACATAAGAAAGTTTCAGGGAACACCCTAAAACAAAGGAGAAACACCTGCTGACTAGCATTTTATGATCAAATATTTCACTGGAAAGTGGTAGTACTTATTACCTTGTGAACTGATCACACAAGATGCAAAAATTACAGCACAACCAAGTAAAAGTATTGAATATTGTTCTTATAGCCTCCTGATCTTTTTTTTTCTTTCTTCCCATCTCATCTCACAGTAAATGTATAGGTGTTTTGATTCCAGATGAGCAGGCCCTCAGTGAGAAACCCTGAAAAATACTATAGAGCCAGTGGGATTTTCAGAAAGAGGCTGAATGAGAAGAAGTTAATTATTAAGTAAATACTAAGCAGGGGAGACTTATAGATGACGAATTAGCTCTATCTGGATACCATGTCACACCTGTACAACTGGCTTCATAATGAACTGCTTCTTTACTGTGCATCTTAATAGAATTTATATAAACACAGAGCAGAAGAATTTCAAATAAAGAAATACATATTTTGGAACATAGTACCTTCATATACAGCATTGTTATTCAGTTTGAAGTAATTTAATGAGACTGTGTTTATAATAAATAAAATCTTTTTATTTCATGTGAATGATGTCCAATATGTAAGTTTGAGAAGATTTAAATTCATTTCAGCATTTTGAAAATAGGTTAAAACACTTCTGAAGTTTTCTTTACAGACAGTTGGATTTTTAGCCCGGGAGCCAGTAACATTACTGTTTTATATCCTGAGAGCCACAGGGTATAGTAGAGGGAACCAGACAATCCCAGCTTCCTGTTTCATCTTTTCCATTTTTACCTATGTAACACAAACCAATGTACAAGTGAGTATGTACAGGATATTAATCATAGCATTATTAATAAAACTGAAAAATTATAAGAACAACTAAGCATGGATCCTAAGGATTCAATGTCATTAAGAACATGGAAGGATACTGAATCTGAAGGAGCTATTCTAAGGAAGTTGTAGAATACTGTGGATTATGTATAAACACATCCATTTTAAAGCCCTGGAAGGCAAACCCTGAACCAGTAATGGTGTTTTGGGAGGTGCTAACTTATAGATTTTAAATTGTGCATTTGTAAAATAATGAGTTGTTTACTATAAGACCACATTCTATTTTTGGCTTTAGAAAATGAGAAAAAGAAGGAAACGACTCTTGTTAAATTGCGAACAAAGTACCAAAAGAACTATAAAATAGTCTAATCAGTAGTTCTACATTGTAGACTAAAACTCACATGGACAGTGTACGGTTCCTCGCATATAAGGAAGGAAGCCAGGACTATTAGTTTGGATACTGTACATAGAGTTACAAGCACTGCACACTCCAGTTTGACTCTGTGTGTCTCAGACGTTCCGTGCACACACCACAGCTATGGCTCCAGGCAAGGCCCCGTCAGTGTGATGCGATCAGAACAGGGAGGCCCTCCTCACTCTGGCTCTCTTACTGGCTCAGTGAGACACCTGAAATTCCATCATTAAAGAGTTTAATGTTTTCAGGTTACAGGATGATTCAGTGTTTAAATGCTGCATTGAGGGCTGCTTTTCCGTGTTCCCAGAGCCTGCTGAGTGCGCCGTCAGAGCGTTTATATGAATTTCATTGTTTCCTATTTTCATAGGACTCAGCTTCTTCTGAGAGGAACTGCGTCTTGCTGCCCCTGTCCCTGGCACGTTTCTCAAGGCCAGCATTTAGCACAAGCTTGTCGATGAAACGAACACTTCCAGGCAAAACATCGTTTAAAGACCGGGCCTACTGTTTCTCCTTTGACTACCACGAAGTTAAACTGAGGAAATATATATGAATGCATGTTTACTCTTTTTTTTTGAGACAGGGCCTCACTTTGTAGTTCAGACTGGCCCTGAGCTCACTATGTAGCCCAGGCAAGCCTCAAACTCAGCAATCCTCCTGCCTCTGCCTCCCGAGTGCTGGGGTTACAGGCATGAGTGACCATGCTTGGCATGAATGCATTTTTAAAAACTATGAACTCCTCTGAAACTCATGATATTATCATTGGGGTGCAAAGTACTTTTTTCCAGATAATTTTCAGGGAATGGGTTTTGATGGGTGGAGGAGTACTGTGCTAGGTCTTCTCTACCTAATAATGGCAAAACTGTCATAGTGACTGTACTTTAACTGCTTGGAATGAAGTCCAACTTCTTGCAGCAAGAAACACTGTAATGAAAAGAAACCAATGAGAATTGTTTCATTTCAATAAAGAACTAGGCAAGGATTATATGGGGGAAAAGGTATAGGAAAATGCATAAAACAGGTCCCAGAAACCTCACAAAGAACTCCTCATCTCTTCCAGAATTTCTGGTCAATGACACTTTTTTATATCAGATGCAGTTCTTTGGCGCAGGATTTTTGTCCTTGTGAAAGGCCTGGGTTCGCTTTCTCGGTTGCAAAGAAAATGTTCAAAGGCTGAAATATTTTGCCACTGTTTGCCTCACAAGCAAAGGTCTTGTGTTTGACTCCCGATTCCAAAAACAAAACAAAACAAAACAAAAACTCGAAATTTTTGTAACTAGTTTCCCAGGACACCCTTCTGGCTCTGACGCTAATTCATGTACCTGGCTTGTTTTCTCTGGAAATGGCACCTGTTGTTCTAGGGGATTAGAGTATGACAGACTGCTTGGGGTTTCTGCCCACCAGGAGGGTGCCAGGCTGGGTGTGCCAAGGTGACTCTCAGTTCCACCCTACACTCAGTGCCAGCTGGCACTGGGTTTCTCAAATGGGGTCACCAAAGTTGGGTCTGGGAGACGGAGAATCGCTTTCTTTTTTTAGTTCTGACCGCAGCAGAGTAGAGGCGGGGCCCACCAAACCCTCACTGTCTGAGTTAGATGCGGCCCGCAGGCAGGTCTGAGCAAGATAAATAGTTCACAGCTTGGAACGGTTCTAAGATTTCTGCTTAAGAAATTTCTCTTTATCTCCTCCCTCAAATGGAATGATGTCCTTACAGGGTGTGGATGCCTGGAGCTCACCTCTGTCGGAGGCATCTACAAATGAACTGTATTTACATTTCTGTGGCTTTTTCTTTTGGTGAGTAAAACTTTAGTGACGATGGCATTAGAAGGTGTGCCTTTGCACCCCGAAGAATGTAGCCTTCCTACTTAATGTCTTTCATCTTCCGTAGAGACGTAGCTTATGTGTGCATTTCTGCTCCAAAGGCCAAAGGCAGTTAGCTTGTTAGCTATGGACAGGGCTGTTCCGTTCTGTTAGCTGTTCACAGCTCACACGCAGGACTCTTGGGGTCAGACCTGTAGCGACATCTCTGCGCATTGCAAAAAGGAGACCGAGGCTTACAAAGTCTTGGTAAAGAAAAAAATCAAAGTGCCATGTAACTACTACCTATGAACTATGAATTAGACTCCTGCCTTCTTCTTAGGAAAAAGTTCTTACAAGCTCTCTAGTCTGGAACACACTACCCAGTAGAGTGCCACTACCCACATGTGGCTACTGAGCACTTGAGATGTGCCAGTCTGGTTTTACAAGTGCTGTTCAGTTTAAAATACATAACGGCAAATAGACAATTGGATAAGGAAGATGTGGTGTCTGTACATAACAAAATACCCCTCAGCTATAAAGAATGACATATTTGAAACATCTGTAGGAAAATGGATGCTCTTGGGAAATATAATCTCGAGTGAAATAAATCAGACACAAAATCTTACATGCCATATGCTGTCTCTCATTTGAGTGAGGCAAAGTACAAACAAAGAAAATGATAGAAAGAATGGATAGAAAGGAACAACGAGATAGAGCTCTTGCAATAGGGAAGTGGTCCAAGGGAGCAAGAGTGAAGATGAGAAAGGGGACGGGGAGATAAGGAGAGTAAAGGTGCGTCATGTACGGGAACTTAACAGCCCCAGTTAATGTAAACCCCATATATCTTAACATGAGGTAAGATAAATAATAGCCACAATAAATGAAAAATGAATGAAAAATGGAACAGAGGAACTGGAAGAGAGAGGAGAAGGGAAGGGGAAGGAGATTAAACAATAAAGGAAGAAACACGATATATTATGTACATGTAAACATTCCCCAAGATGACTGTAATCTCCATGAGCATCAACCATGTACAAATTTAAAAATATAATACATAGCCGGGTGTGGTGGCTCACGCCTGTAATCCCAACACTGGGGAGGCAGAGGCAGGAGGACTGCTGAGTTCCAGGCTTGCCTGGGCTACATAGTGAACTCAGGGCCAGCCTGAACTACAAAGCGAGACCTTGTCTCAAAAGGAAAAAAAAAAAAAAATATATATATATATATATATACACATGCATACATACATACACACACACATACATACATACACACACAATGATATTCTGAAGACTGAGTATAAAAAAATATTGTAAACTTCATCAATACTTATTTGCAAGGATCACCTATTGAGCCAATACTTGATAGATTGTATTAAAGATCCACCATGGAGATGAATTTCACTTGTCCCTCTTATACTCTTTCACATGGCTATTCGAGAGTTGAAAGTCGTGCCCAGGGGCTCACACTCTACTTTGATTGGATAGTGCTGGTCTCAAGTGCACACCCTCTGCTCATTTACTCCCTCAGCTGAGGCCGATGAGTTCCCCGTGGGCTGGAAGAACAAATACCACCCACTGTGCTCTGGGGCAACTGCCCCTCGACAGTCCCAGAGCAGGCCGCTGAGTGTCGCGGGGAATTCTGGGCGCTGAACAGAGTAACACACAGAGAAGCAGGCTGACTGTTGTGGGGGAACTAAGGCGAGAACGATGCCACTAAAGAGCATGGTAAGGAGACATTTGCGGGAGGAGGAGTGTTTTAGAGCACACAGGGGTTTAGCTGCTGAGAAAAGGACCCGGATGTGGGGATATGACTGGCCACATTTCAACAAAAAACAAGCAGTTCGGCTGGCTATAGGGTCTTACTTAGCACAAATGGGGGAAGGAGTGCTGGGAATGCAGCTGGAAGACAGGCCAAGTATCCAGGATCTGAGAGGACTCCTACGCCATGAGAAGGGGTGGCATTTAGACAGTATCATGAGCTTACTGCAAAGTGTAGAAGAATCAGTTGTTGTTGTTTTTTTTTTATATTATACATTCAGAGACTCTGATCCTGGTGAGATAAACTCAGAATCAGCAGTGTAATGAGCATCCTCGCTGCAGATTCGGCTCCAGAGAACAAGGCTACAGGTGAGGAATGTTTAGTTAAGCAGTGACATGAGCGTGCCCACGTTTAATAAAGATGTGGTACTCTAGGAATGCTAGGGAGCTGGGTGCAGCGTGGTCTCCTGAGGTCACTGGAGGGTGTCAGCTATTTGCTTCGGCGAGAAGGTTGCCTCTGTCTGTCTTAGTCCATCGGTAGCCTGAGTGCTTAAACCAGAATAATTCACCTTACAGTTCTGAAGGCTGTGAGGCCCGCACTCAAGGTGACAGCTCATTGGCTCCCTCACTGAGCCTGCTCACTACTCGAGGGCCACTTCTTGCTGTTTCCTCACGAAGGAAATATCTTGCTCATCTCTCTACTTAGAAGGATTCTAATTCCTTTTTTTTATTTTCTATTTTATTTTATTTTTTTGAGAGAGGGCCTTGATTTGTAGTCCAGGCAAGCCTTGAACTCAGCAATCCTCCTGCTTCTGGCTCCCAAGTGCTGGGATTACAGGTGTGAGCTACCACGCCTGGCACTGTGATGTGTGGTACTGATTGCTGATGGAAGTGAGTCACCACACCCAGTATTGTTGTATGTGGTTACTGGGGATCGAACTCAAAACCTTGCATTTGCCAGGCAAACACTGGAACCGCTGAGCTAAATCCCTAGCCCTGGAATCACTCTTCTATGGGCTCCACCTTCATGACCTGATTACCTCCAAATTCCAAATACCATAAATTTGGGGGCTAAATCTTCGTCGTGTGAATTTAGGGAGGAGAAGAGAACAGACATTCAGGCAACAGCAGGGGTTGAAGGAGGGTAATGATTTTCAAATGGAAAGAAGGGGTGATCGCCCAGGATACTGAGGGAAGTTGCCTGTCCTGGTTCACTGACCTGATCCTTGTTCCTTGCTCCAGTGTCACACCCGGTACAGGTCTTGTTTCCCTTTCCCCAAACCCTGGAAAGCACAGAAGTCTTGGTGAAATCTCCAAAAGCAGCGGGTAAAGAATTTAGTTCCAAGAGAGTCCTTCCTATTACAGAAACCTTTGGGGGGACCTACAGTAAACGTTCTCTGATATTTCCTCTGAATTCCTTTTGTACTTGATCTTAGCTGCTCAGAGGCCCAAACCGGAGACCTCCTCACCTTCGTGGAGCCACTTGTCGAGCTGACTTCTCACCACACAAACACATCGCTTGGCAGCTCGCAGGCGAGGACTTGACATTCACAAGAGAAAAATACATGAGCCATATCTCAGATCTAAAGCAAGATAAAGCTGTTTAAACTGGGACGTCCCGGGTCATCCTGCACAGTCTTTTCTGTAGAGTCTCTTTCAGATCAATTTTGTGTCTTCCCTCCAGACTTCTACATAATACACATGCACGCACATATGTACTGAAACATACTTTTTCTTCTTCCTACTCAGTCTAGTTTGTATTTGCTATATCACTGAGACTAGCATTGTCTTCATTCTCAATTTCTAAGATCAGTTTTTTTCTAAGCAATGGCTAATATTGAGGAGGAGAGCTGGAGTTTCACGGCTTCATAGTTGCTTGGGGAGTTAAAGTACATGTAACTGCTGTAAAGGCCATCTAATCTAGTGCCTGACAAATGCATCTGAGGTCTCTCTCTGTCTCTGGGGCCCTTCTGTGACCCAAGCACGCAGGTGAGTTATAAGAGTATCCTTGCAATTTGGTTCCTTTTCTTCATCTTTGGCTGCTGCCATTGCTGTCTTTATCTCTTGAGTCCCTTTGCCCTTAAACCTCGTGGTTGTGGCTGCACAGAGGATTTCTCCTTTCCCAGCACATGGCGTTGGAGTATTCAGGCTGGAGTACATGTGCTTTCACAGTTCAGGATTTGTATCTCATAGCTGTTTGAGGAAGATGAAAAGGGAATTACTTTTCCAAGGTAATACCCACTATCCTTTCCCCTCCAATGAATGGCTTTCTTCCAATCACCTTCTAAATTAAGAATTTATTATCTCAATGGAAAATGATGAAATGCAATATTTATTCTTAGCGAGATCCCTAATAAACAGGAAAGAAAAGAAAATGTTAAAAACTACTGTAAAGACCCTTTAATGGAAAGAAAGCACAGATATCAAACTTAACTGTAAAAAGCACTCGGATATTAGGGTCAGGGATGTAGCTCAGGGGCACAGCACCTGCCTGGCAAGTGTGAGGTCCTGAGTTTCATTCGTCTTTGATACTATAGTGTATTAACATGAGGGTGAGACTAACGTTTTCACTTCTGGAAAGTTCATTCTAGGTGATGCATAAGAAACATGTTTGGAAGTGGAAAGACAATAATACATTTAGTATAAACAACTATCTAAAGGAAATTAAATAGTATCAGTAAGATAAAGGATGAAAATATTAACATTTTTATAAAATGTTAGCTAATAAATATAAGAAAAAAACTCATGTGCAATAGTCACAAAAAAGTCCATCTATATTGAAAAGTGTTATAAAACTTTACTGAGTCACTAAAAAGAAAAATTAAATAGAAATACCAAGTTTCTAGATGGAAAAAGTCTATATTGTGAAGAAATTAAAATCTCTGAACTAGCCTCTAAATCTAATGCAATTCTAATGAAAATACAAGTCATATTTTTATGAGATTATGGAATTTATTGATTTTAAAGTTGTTTATAATGATCATTGTGGTGGTAGGTTTTTTTTTGTGAGATTTTTTTGTTTGGTTGGTTGGTTTTGGTTTTTTGTTTGTTTTTAAGGCAAAGTCTGGTTATGTTGCCTAAGCTGGCCTCAAGCTCCTGGGGTCAAATGATCATCCTGGTGAACTACAATGTCCAGCCCAGTTTTAAGTTTTAACTAGAAGGATAAATAGCTGGTAATATTCAAGACCGTCCAAGGAAGAACACTGAAAAAGGAGAACAGTTTCATAATCTCCACAGAGCAAATATTGATGGATCTTCAGAGCTTAGTGGGAAGTTCAAAAATAGTTATATATATATATATATATACACACACACACATATATACATTATATATGTATATATTAAATTAAAAGTATTAGACAACTGTCATTTTTAAAACAATGAAATGAAGAGTACTACCTTAATTCACATTACACCCAAAATATATTTCAAATGAATTAATGCCTTAAACATTAAAGTACACAGCTACACATACTTGACTAGATTTCTCCTTTCTCTCTTTCTGTCTCTGTCTGTCTCCGTGTCTCTCTCTCTCTCTCTCTCTCTCTCTCTCTCTCTCTCTCTCTCTCTCTCTCTCTCTCTCTCTCTCTCTCTCTCTCTCTCTCTCTCAACAGGTAGTGGAGCCCGTGTTTTCCTGCCCACACACCCCCTTTAGGCACAGGCACTGCTCCCCCAGCTTCCTGAGGTGTTAACTAATGGCTCACAGCTGCATTCCGTTTTCTGACAGCCCCTCAGCTCAAATGGCTCTCAGCTGGGGGCAATTATGCCCCCAGGAGACATCTGGGAATATCTGAAGACATTTTGATTGTCACAAGGACTATAGTGCCTCTGGAATTTAGTAGGTAAAGGTGACTGATGATGCCAAATATCCTAGAACAAGCAGGGAAGCCTCCCTTCCCCCAACAAGGAATTACATGGTCCAAAATGTCAGTGATGTTGTGGAGAAATTCTAATTGAGTGAAAGGAAGCTGGTGTGCCCAATTTAAAGCCCCTCCCAAGGGCCAGTCCTCACCTAATACAGCTATACAAAAGCCTATTCCCCTTGTCTTATAGGGGGAGGGCAACTCAGAACAGCCACCCCAGCACCAGCACTTCTCAGGGGATCGGTTAATGTCTATATTGCAACTACTTTGGCATTCAACTGTTCCTTTCACCCAGTCTTACTTCTCTCACTTTCTCACAGGTGTTGTTTCAATAAAACTCACAATAAATATGCTGTAATCGACTCTCTCAGAGTCTATTTCCTGGAAAATAGACCTAAAACAATGGGCACCAGGAACAGTGCAAAGAAGCCACTTATAAAGTAGGATTTTGAGATTTGTTAATGCAGTGTCTAACTGGCAGTTAAAAATGCCGTAAGCAGTGGTACGGAATTGTTAAACCTGGTGTTGTTGCAGGGCTACCCACGGGAGGGTGAGGCTCAGAGTCACACAGGCGCACCGGACTCTAGGGGTTTCTGGAATCTTCCGCTCAGTGAATGCAGTGTAGAGCATTATATAGCACAAGTGGTGGGAAGAGTCTCTGGTGGCTACTGGGATTGGCCTATGGTTGTCAGAGGGGCCCAATGTTGGGGAGGACCGGGCAATTTCCAGCCATGGCGTGCCCTCCTTAGCTCTACGCTCATTTGGTCTCAACTTAGTCTGCCAAGGGCCAAGAGCTCTCTCAGGACCTAAGAGACTGGCGTGCGGGGCAGTTGGCTCAGCCAGACCTGGATTTCGCCATCATCTCCTCCCGTTTAGACCCGATGGCCTCTGCCAACCATACGACATTTTTATGGGTTTGGTCAGACCCTAAAATTAGCCCACAAGTCCATGAATTTACCATGGACCAGCTCATTGTGAGGCCCTACCAAATGGGCCCCCAGACATTATTAAAGGTAACCATGTTGAAGGACTAAGTCCATTGGGACTGTAGGTTGATGATGACAGAATGGGCATGATGGAAGAGAGCCAAAGCTTGTCCAGGGGCGTGTGTAATATTTTGAGCCCGCTGATGAACAGCAGTGGCAGTGGTGATCTGGTTGTACAAGGTGATTGAAGCAGCGGTGGCTGCGGAGACTGTGGTAACCATGGACACAATGATGGTGATGATGGTTGAGGCCCCTAAATTACGTTTTCTGTGTGGGTGAAGCATGAGGTTAAACAGGGGGTCGCTGCCCAACCAGGGGTAAGGGGTGGGCTCACAGGTGCTGCAAGGCAAAATTCTTGAGTTGGGGGTATAGGACACGTAGTACGAGTCACCCCCACAAGTAGGAGGTCCCAGAGACGCCAGAGAAGGAAGCACTGGCCCCAAGAGCAAGGAAGATGGGTCAGTGGTGTCGGGCTTTAGGTGGCTAGGGCGGAGGAAGAGTCAGGCGGAGGTGAGGTAGACAAGCAGACAGAGGAAGGAGGGACAGAATGCCATCGATGACTACAGGGTAAATGGAGGAGGCCCTGCCGAAGGGGCGAGGAAGGGAGGAATTCCAGTCGATGTGACTAGAGAAGCGGGGCTGGGAACTAGGCCTCGTACTGTGGGAGCGCAGCACACAGGAGGGCCACCAGCACTGGCCCCGGCACGGGGTGGGGGCGCCCCAGGGGTCATGGAGGTCCTTTATATCTCTCCAGGTGGTCTTATTGAGGTGGCATGGTGCTGGGAGGCATCAACGTGTTTTGGGCTGTTCCTGAAGCGGGAGCCTCCTCATTTGGCTGATGGGCGGATCGGGTGGCGGTGAAGGGCCTGACCTCTCTTGTGGGGAGCCACCACGCCGCAGGCTGAGCAGCTCCCAGGAGTCGCGGGCCAGGCTTGGGTTGCGGCAGAGAAGGCCAGCGTCCTCCGCGCGGGTCCTGTCGTTCCTGTGAAGCGGCCGGTGGCAGACGCCCGCGAGGTGCTGGCCCAGGTGGAAGCTGGGAACCTCTCTGAGTGAACCTCGCAGGGCTGAACGTAGGGCAGCGGGTCCCGGCTGGCTGGTCCGAGTACAGCTGCTCCCAGCTGCTTCCCTGGGGAAGGAGAGGCCCAGAGGGGCTTCCCCGGGCCGTGGCAGGAGCAGCAGGAGCCATGGCCCCACAGTGCCCGGCTGTGCACAGTTGGAAACAGCGCACAGGTGGGTCAGTTTAAGGGGCGGAGTGGAAGGAGGGGCCGGTGATCCATAGGGGGCGGGGCCTGTGTGTCGGTGAAGAGAAGAGGCGCCAGCACCATCTTGGCCTCACGCGTGTGTGTCAGCTGGAAGAGAAGGGGTACAGGTGCCGTCTTGGGATTGCACAGAGGAGTAGAGGATATTCCCACGCTTGGAGAGGTGAGCTCGGTGGAATGAAGGTGGAAGGGGTTCACACGTTAAAGAAGTGGCCAGCTGAGCCGCAGGGAGAGACTGATTGCCCATGAAGGTGGGGCACTCACCTGAGAGGTGAGGTGAAGGATTACCCGAGGACCCCACATTTGGGTGCCAGTTGTTGTCGTTGTGGGGCTACACACGGGAGGGTGAGGCGCAGAGTCACACATGCACACCAAACTGTGGGGAGGTTTCTGGAACGCTTCCGTTTAATGAATGCAGTGTAGGGCATTATATAGCACAGGTTTGCAGTGGCCATCGGAAATTGGTCTATGGTTGTCAGAGGTGGGGCCCAACATTAGGGAGGACCGGGCAATCTCAGGCCACGGTGTACCTCTTAGCCCAATGCTTGCTTTGGTCTCAACTTAGTTTTCCAAGGGCCAAGGGGTTTCTCAGGACCTAGGAGACTGGTGTGTGGTGCAGTTGGCTCAGCCAGACCTGGATTTTGCCATCACCCTGGTATCAGTGAAATTTATAGAGGGTAAACTAGATGAGATGCTCCAGGAAGAGAAATGTACTGGCTGGGGCAAAATCTCAGGTGTTTACTTACACAGACTACAGAAGTGGTAGACTATTTCTGGCTTATTATCAATATATTTAAGAAAGACAATGAGGGCCAGAGATTTAGCTCAGTGGTTTTGGTACCTGCCTAGCAAGTGCAAGGTCCCTGCTTAGATCCCCAGTGATCATATACAACAATACCAGGTGTGGCGACTCACACCCACCAGGGATCCAGTATCACGTACCACAGTGCTGGGTGTGGTGGCTCACACCTCTA